>VZRQ01004001.1:606611-645955 GCA_013397975.1 Machaerirhynchus nigripectus | reverse complement strand
TGCCCTTCCGACTGTTCCCTCCTAAAGCGGCTAGTGAGTTCCGTGGGGGCTGCGGAGCAAAGCGGGCGGTGCTGCGGGAGCAACTCCCGTAACTTATCTGACATTCCATGTGCTCCGAAGTCGGATGCACCTTCGTTTTACTGAGGAGACTCTCAAACTTTCTTAGTTCTGATGGAACACAGATGTGAGCTGAGACTGGAAATAAAGCTGAGATGCTTGGTCTGTTGGCTGAAGCACTGCAAATCCATGGTGTTATCATCCTAGTATGTCTGGGAAAACAAGTTCTTGACATGTTTATTGTTTGTTTGTGGTTTTGTTTTTTTTTTTAACCTTAAAAATGTACATTTTGTAAAAGGTGCACTCCTTTAGCATGACTAGGGTTTTGGTGTATTTTATTTGGATGTGTGTGAATGCAGATAAGTCAGCATAGCTGGAATGTGTTTGTTAGAACACAGGGAGTTCCTGTAGTACTAAGGATTTTACAGTGAGGTAAAAAATAAACTCCAGGTACTGTTATAGGAAATGTAAGCTAAACAGGTTCTACTACAATAGGGATTACCCAGTGCAAAACAAGGATTTGTATTTCTTAGGAAGTATTTGCAGAGTATGATAACATTTTTAAAACAGGCTTCCAGTAAAATACAAAAATGGAGAAATTTTTCCCTGGAGATTTTAGTCAGGACATAATGAAAAATAAAGTTGAAAACCAATTTCAAATAGATTTCTAGCTTTAAGAATACTGGTGTGCAGTCCTTCAGGACAGTTACTGTTAAGTAGCAGCATGTTCATTGTAGAATTTTATTTGAAGTTTTCTGCCATTATGGTGTAAAACATAGGAATGGAACAATATTTTTAGTTGATCTCTTGGAGTACCTTCTAAGGAAAACAAGGTGCAGAGAACTAGTCAGAAACAGGTGGAGTGCATTTTCAGAATGATTTTGTTTTTTCTAACATTAGAGACCTATAGACATATGATTACCTTCCTCTTATTTTCATGGTTATTCATATTTATGTGTGCACAGACATGTGAATGCACTAGTAATTGGAGATGTAGCTACGTCTTTCATAGCAGTCAAAGTGGGAAAGTGAAATGCCTAGGAGGTTAGAAGCTTACAATAAAGATGACTATTATTTAAAAACTCTCTTCCTTCTAAATAGCTGTAACTTTTATGAATGAATGTCTTCTTGAGGTTAGTAATACAGTATTACCTAGTTAAAATTAATTCAGAATAAGGAAAGAATTAAAAGTCACTTGTGTTCATGCAGATTCTCATTCATTTCTGTGTAAGATTTTTCTTAACTCCTGAGTTTGAATGTTGAATGAGGTTTTAATGGGAATGACACAGGATTCATACAGTAATTTCAGTAGAGAATTTTATGGGAGCTTCAACACCACAAAGTATGTAGCAAGTTCCTAAATACCTATTTCAGGGCTGAAGCTAATGGGTTTGTTGTCATGAATCATCTTTGGTTGCGGTGGAAGTCACCACGGCAAAGAAAGCAGGGCTAGTGGACTAGAGCCATAAATTTCACTTGTCACACTTCTCATCCTGGTGGTTTTGTGGAATACCTTTATTGTTTTGAATTGAAAAGGAGCACAGAGAAAGGACTTTTATCAGGGCTGTTAGTAATCAAAGTGTGAATTTAAAGGGCAAGAGAAGGCTCCAAGGAAACATGCCCTTAAGTCACCTTTTTCAAGTCTCTGCAGTAAATTGCATTGCCCCCATCAGTTTGTCTAGCTGTGTTGCAATCATTAATGGTCTTTTGATTTCCCAGTGCCAAGCAAGGTAGAAATGTGGTTCAAAGTCTCTACAGTGTATTCTGGGTTGATATGAGCTTACTGTGTCCCAGGATCTGAGCAGCCGTCTGTGGCCTTGCTGGTGCTGAGAAAAGAACTGCAAAGTAAACAAAGCCATTTAAAATATGGGATAGACCCTGTGCTTTATCTGAAATCACAAGGAAATCCAGTAGCTATGACTGGATGACCATTCTCTGGCCTGAGCTCCTGCAAATCAGGCTGCTGCCCTAGGCATGGGTCTCTAACCCATGTTAATAGGGGCCGAGCTTTATTCACTGATTAAAGGAGAAAGAGTTAAAGGCATTCTGACCCGGTTTAAAGACTTTTTTTTTTTTCATTCATTCAAGGATTCCTATATATCAGTTCTAATGGCAGAACCGTATTCAGAGTGCAGTAATGGTGTTGTGTTGGACTGTATATTTTGAGGATGAATGTGTTGAAGCCAGGCAAAGGCATTGAGCACATCAAGTCTGTGCATACACCTGTGGTGCCAGCTTTAGTTGTGTAACTGAGACAAGACTGAAAGAAAGCAGAAATACTTTGACTTGACAGTGTTGATAATGAACCAAAATTATCTTCTGTCCTCCTGTTGTGTTAGTGATGGGTTAATTCATGAGAATTGTTCATTTGTCACTTTTAAATCAGTAAGTGCTTTATGTATTTAGCATATAATATCATAAATCTTTTGTTTAGAAATGAAAGAACATGCTAAATGTCTGCAATGTTTTTGCACATTTAGTAATCTGCTCATCCTGAAAAAATAGTGCACCTTTTTTGGTAGGCTTCTTGACTTGCATCCATCACCTCATTTTTGCTTTCATTTTCAGATTTGCATATAATTTGAAGTTGAGTGCTCTTACACATTGGCAGGACACAGTTGGGTACATCATGTTTCTTCCTGGTATCTTTACACTTATTCAATAAAAAATAAAAAAACAAAAAACCACAACAAAAAAACCCCTAACCTTTCAAAGATGTAACTGGAGAGCTTGAAATAATAAAAGAACATGCTGTACTAGTTGCATGCTCCCTTTACGATTTTGTTAAAGGCTTTACCATTCCATTATGCTATCATTTTGTAGTGTAAGCATTTTATATGGCATGTGTGATTTCATTGCCCTTAAGTGACCTTAGTAAATTCCTCATTTCCCCTGAAGCACATACCTAATTGAAAATTGCCATCAGCAGTTGAAGAGCTCTAAGCAAGAGCTCTAAGAATAACTCAAGGTGGAAATGGGTGTCCAGAGAGCAAGGCAAAATCACTTTTTCTGTAGAATTCACTGTATTACATGAAGTAAAATATTTGCTTTGAAGATGAAGGATAAGGAATTATAGGAAGGGCATCTTTATCTGTCTGCCCAGTCCATCTGCCTAATGCAGCTCTCCAGAGATCATGTGATCCACAAAAAGTACATGTTGCCTAATTTTTTTAACCTTTTTTAAAACTTGCCTCTCTTCTTGCAGCTTTGGGTAAATGTATTTGGAGTTTAAAGTTAAAAATATAATTCCAAAGTTGAGATGGACTTTCTAGCCCAGCAGCTGTCCTCATACTGCAGTGCCTTGCTCGGCTCTGCTGTGCCACTTTCAGGATACAGTTATGATGACTGCAGTCTGCAATCAGAACCTAAAATTGAGATGACATGTTCCCCATGAGAAACCTCTGGCCTAGCACTGCATTCATTACAGCTCCTGAGAGCATAAGTGCTTAAGAGTCAGGAAAATGAAGGAGGCAAAAAGCTGGACAGTGTGAAGCTGGGGAATGGCTTAAGAAGGCTCTTTCTTAGATGAGAGAACGTTAAATTGTGCTCTGGATTAGAAGTCTGTGACATCTGTGTATTTGCTCACTATTCTGTAATGTAATTGTTTAGGACAGGAAAAATGCAAGTATTTTAATTAAAAAGCATTGGAAAATGTAAAGCCTGAAATGTCTGTGATGAAGATGTGAAGTTTTTATCCTATCTTCCTGTGTGTTTATTCATTCCAGAAAGTTCAGAAAACTACTGGGCTGAAAAGTACGCCTCCACAAATTCTCTAGTCCCGTGTTATCTCGCAAATAGTCTTATTTATGAAAGCTCATCCTTTGAATCTATTTTTTCTGTGTTAATTCCAAGTTATGTTTCAAAACCATTTATCAGGGTTAGAGCTTTGGAATAAACACTGCTTTGAGACTCATAAGGCGAAGGTATTAAAAATATGTGGCATGTGTTAGGGTCTGAGTTTACCAGCTGCTTAGGATGTATTTCCCTGCTGTTTACATGGGTTTTTTTCTTTCATTAAAAATATTAACATTAAATCTAGGTTTTGATGGTGTAGTAAGTAATCAAGGGAAGATAAACATTTCATTGCAAGTTTTGTGTGGTTCCATATTTTAATATTTCTTTCATGTTAAATATATTTTATGTTCAGCAAGATATCTAGAAATATACCTGGGTCTAAAAGTCTGTACAAAGGCAGATGCATATTTCCTGATCTATCTATATCTATGATTGTAATACATGTTTAATTTCATATGCATCTCATATCTAAAGTTACTATTTTCATGTGATTGTGTGCACAGAGACTGGAATAACTGGTACTTGCTTTTAGGTAAATCACTTAATACTTAGGATTTTCCTTGAACAAATTGAGATCTTCCATTTACTGATTCATTAGGGGGTAGAAGTTAAGTTGGACTCTCTTTTCTTTAGTAGTTTCACTCAATGGTGTTTTTGTATTGGTCCTCTGAAAGCTGGATTTAGGGAGATGGCATACAAAAAAAAAAGCAGTTGCTTTCATTAGATATCATTATATTAAGTTCAGCTTCATTTAGCATTCATGCTGTTCACATTCAGTGGTATGAACAAAAGGCCACTTTTGCACAGTTCCAGTCACTGCAATGGGCTGAGAGCACTCTGCTTGGTGATGCACTGGGTTGGAGAGTGCTCAGGGTATCAGTTTGAAAGTGTCATGACTTGTCTGCAGTACTCCTCCAGGGATGCACGTGCTGCTGCTGCTGCTGAATTTCTAACACTTCTGTTTTGTAGCTGCCTAGCCTGGAAAATTCCATATAAAACCTCAGATCTGGCCTCCTGAGGTGGATTTTTTTGGACAAATTTAATTTTGTTATGTATGAAACAACATTAATGTTACTGCTGTGTTAATTCTGTAAAATGAGTAGTTGTTTTATTATACTGTTCGTATCTTAGTTGTCTCCTTCATGGGAAATTCCTTCCAATTTTAGCTGAGGAGTTTAGGCATTAGCAGTTAATTATGAATTCTTACCTTAAGTACAGCAACATACCCAGGGTGGTTTGGGACATCCTAATTGTTGTGGGTTTAAAGTTATGTAGCTGTGCTTAACGCTCCAGTGGGAAATTCTGGCAAAGTTGCATTTTGCCTTTGATATGTTGCCATGCCACCACCGTTAATGTAGACTTAGACTGCAAACATCTGTTTGCTTTTATGGCACATGTGTTGCTTAAGATGTTCAGTTTTTACATGATGTGAATCACTGGACTGAATGAGCATGTATGATTCGTTTAATAAATAAGCCTTAAGTTGTGTCAATAAAGTGAATGTCCTGAAGAACGATAGATATGATATATACAGAAGAGAAAACTGAAAAGTTCACATCTAGACTTGCAAGTATTTCTTTTTTTAGTGGGGTTTGGAGGGAGTCACGTAAATGTTAATACAGAAGGAAAGATTGCATGCATCCATATATCAGACAAAAATAATGGGAACAGAGAAACGCACCTGATGTCAGAAAACAAAATGATGAAAACTCTATATCCTTCATTCTAGAATCTTACCATATTTGTGTCATGAACGGAACACTTGTAAGAAGAAACATGCATTTTGATATCACTACATGTGCTCTTAGGGTGCTCTCTTTAATGAAAAGGATACCTGAATTTGGAAAGAAGTTTAGCTGTTGATCTCAGCAATTTTTCAGTAATACCCCAAAGGTACATTGCTGTTTCAGAGACCTGCCATGTTGGTTCTAGTGTGTACCATTCCATGTTGCTGGAATGCACAACAAGATTGCTTTGGTTTGAATTAATGAAAGTGAGTGAAATGACTTACAGTTGTTGGCTTGCTTTTTAATTTTGGAGGTTAAGCTAATGTGCCTTGAAGGTTTGATTCATGTATTTCTGTACCATGAGGAGTCTCATTTGGACATTTTCTCTGTCACATAAGAACTAAAGTAACAAAACACAAGGAGAAAATGGAAGATTACAGTTGAGCAGAACCATCAGCTGAAAGGCCTCTATTCACCCACAGATGTTTTAAACTTGGTATGCAGAATTGCTATAATATGATAAAAATTAAAACAAAAAGCTCTCTAGAAAGGGCTTGCAAAACCAAAATGTTTAATTGATGGAGTCAGTATCAGCTGCCAAGTTTCCAGTACAACACCCAGGCTGAGGGAGGTAGAACTAAATTTGAAAGTCACTAGCTGGCAAGCTGGTCTGAAATGAAGAAGATATAATGGAATCAAAAGAAGCATGAGTTGCTATAGTCGGAGAAGAAAATATAACTTATTTATAGAAAATGGGGAATAATTCAGTCAGCAGGAGTATCTGTGGGCTACCGCAAATTAGAAAATGAATGCAAGTCGCTGATGAGGGAAAATGCTGAAATGTGAAAGCCATTTTGGGAGCCATTACTGAAGGTACTATAAACAAGAGGATGAGAGGTAACCATTTTGCCCCGTTCTTTTGTGATAAATGCCATTCTGAACTGTTCACCCAGTTTTACATGTGATACTTTAAGAAATACACAAACAAACTGGAGAAAGATTAATGGAAAGCAAACCAAAAACTGTGTTAAGAAAATGTGACACGGATTGCAGGAATTGAGTGTGTTTTATTGAAAATCTGGATTGCCAGTGTCTTCTGTACAAGCATATTTATGAATAATACTCTGTCCATCTGCCTTCACCCAGAGGTCCAAGGAGGAGCTGAGCTTTTCCTGCTGCCCACTGCTGCCTTCATACGAGAACAGAAGGTGAACATGCCCAGTTGCAGCAGCCACCCCCAAATCTGGCAACTCACTGGTTTTCCTATTAAAGTGCTATGGGCATGAGCTCATCTTGGTAAATTGCTGTCTAGAAAAGAGAATAAATAACACAGACATGGTTATAAATATGATAGTAATCAATTGTTCTTCATCTCTTGAGAATGGAACAAAAGGCAGTTTGCAGTAATGGTGGGTTTCATTAGATTTTAGGGAGAACTCTACAGCTGGTATTTAGGCACTGTGATGGGTTACCCAATGAAGCTGCCAGGTTAGCCTTTGGAGATTTTTCAGACTGAAAAAAATATTTGTTGTGGAGGATCTAAGTGTAGTTGATCCTCACAGTGAGCAGGGAATGGCTCCAGAAAGACCTTTCCAGACTTACAACTGTAGTTGTTTGCTATGTCTTTGGCTGTGTCCCTAGCATGAAATCTGGAAATGTTCTCCAATTTCAGACCCCAGCATGTCTCATGTCCATGTCCCAACACAACAGCAGTGCTTAAGCTGGTCCTGCATTTTCCTTTCCTTCCCACTTTATGCCTCCAGTTGCCATACTCTAAGCTAGTAGATCAGCAATGAGACTGGTGTCTCACAGGTGCCGTTACCTGTAAAGAAGAGCAGGTTCAGCCTCAGGCTGGGATCCACAGTTACCCTCTTTCCTGATTCCTATACCATAGACTCATTGCTTTAGAGTTTGGGAACTCTGAATGACTATGTTACTTTAGCATCTACCCAGTTATTAGGTTCAAGATTTATTGCCAAGACTCCCATTTTAACATTAGCATTTAGTAACAAAATACAGAGATTACCTGAATGAATACAAAATCTAATAAAATAATGGTAAAAGTGTGGGTAGTTACACATGTGAAACCACTGCCATTTACTCTACATGATACACTCCTTTTTCTCCTTACTACATGGATCATGTGATGTAGCCATGAAAAGTGGAACAGCACAATCTCTGCAGATGTGAAGTAAGCAAGAACATAACTACTGTAAATAAATGTGGGGATTGTTTTAGTGGAGGAGAGGAGGCTGATCTCCTAAGCACTGAATCTAAGTAGGAGATAGACTGGATGTTGGCACGACAAGATTCTCCTTGGAGAACACATTTGGTTTGTTGTGTAAAATGTGTTATTGATGTGCTATGGGCAAAAAATGATCCCGTCTCCCCTGTTAGTGTGGCAGTGCTGAGTCATTGATTACAGGCAATCGAAGCTGCACACTGCAGTGCTATATCCATTAAGCTCACTGTGAGAACACAAGGCATAGCATTCAATCAATAAGGTCCCAGATTAAAGGCAATGATCCAGGAAAAGGAGAATGTAAAAAGAGAAAAACAGGGAAATGGAAGTGAGATTAATTCCGTCTACTCGATATTTCCCATAACCTCGTTCTCATGACTCAGCATTTCTGAGGTTAGCTCTTTTGTGAGATCATGATTCATGAGGTTTGTTTACTAAATGAATTCCTTAATGATGGTTAAATTAATTGTTGGTGTCTAATACATGAAATGGCAAATGCTGAACTGTTGACCTTCCTAAAATTACAAAATTAGCTCATATTTTAATTTTAAAATATAGGTGAATATTTTTATTAGCAATAAACCTTTTTTACTATCACAGGTATCCACTAGAATCAGTCCATCTATTCACTTGTTGTTGAATATTTTATTGTGGGGTGAAAATGTGTTACAGCAGAGATATCTGTTCACAGAACAACTTGTTTTCTACCACACTGTTCAAAGATACCTCTCAGTGGCAGAGCCTGAATATGCTTCACTCCTCTTTTCATAGCTGGGGCTGCTCTTCAGAACTCTTTTTCAGGCCAGTATTTAGCCAGAGTGGTGAGACAGGCACTGTGAATTTCAGAGTTCCCTGGGCAAAGACGATGTGGTTGACTGGGGACTCCATCTTGCAAAAGGCATGCCGTAATGCATCCTGCTCATTCTTGTTGGAAATTTACTGTCTTCCACAGTGGTTTCTGTCTTAATTCAATCCTTATTCTGAGCACAGAGGAAAGGAACTTTGTCTCAGGCAGCCAACGTGTAACTGTTAGAAAAAATACTTGGTTTGTGATGGCAATAATTACTACAATTGTTAATTACTGTATTTTGGGAACAGAAGCATGTGATTTCATATTCATAGGCATCACTATATGACTCTCTTTCTGAGGTTTAGAAGTTTTGCATCTAAAAATAATTTGCAAAAAATAAATTGAACCAGGCTACTAAAATATTCAGTACTTTTAGGCAACTGTATAGCCATATGTCTATTCCAACCCAGCTTTTGACATATTGCATAGAGGAAAATACTCTTTAAAATGTTTGGACAGACTACATCTAAAGCTAAAACTTGTTTGAAAGATGACATTCTTCTGTGCAAGGTTCAATATTTCTCCTAGATCAGGACTGGGTCAGTGGTTTTTCATGGTTTTCAGTAGTCTGGGAAAATAAAAATCTCCTGAACAATAATGTGCAAATATGGAACCAATATTCAACCAAAAACATTCTCTACTTTCTGAAGAACTGTGTCTCAGCATTTTTCCTTCACTGAAATAGTTTAACACTAGGTCGAGAAAGATGTGTGTTGCAACCTAGGTTTTGCTTGACTTCAAGGTGTGTGAAGTGTGATGTTAAACTTTGACTGCTGTGTCTGTTGTAATCATTACCCCAGACCAAGACCTACAACACCCCCATGACAGGGGGTGATGGGCTGCCCTCTTCTGATATTGAGAAACTTTAGTGCCAGTGCATAGTTTCATTTGCTTGGAATTTTCTTTCAAGGATGGTTGCTAGTTGTTATTCTCCTGAGAGCCGGACAAAACACATTGATTTATAAGCACAAGAAGAGTGCTTTAGGTTTTATCTACCTTTTTGTTACTAACCCAGGAAATGAAAGATGTGTGCTGGAGACCTTTCCCTCTCCTAAAGAAGCAGTGCTATGGCCACAAGGTGACATGTCTGTGTGAATATAAACTTATTCCTTCCTAGAGTGCCTATGTCACTGGAAGGAAGATGTCACAAAAATCTGGACTTTGTGGTCTTCTGGGCAGGGCTGTCACCCAAGGAAGGAGGTACTCTGGCTTGTGGGCCTACCTGATGTCACTCTTACGTTTTACATTATGAAGATGACCCAAAAAATCAAGGAATTTTTCCACCCACATGGCTGCAAATGTGGCAGATGGAAAACTAAGACTAAATCAAAATAGGCTTTCAATAGCCTTAAAAGCTCCATAAGAAGGTAGGTGCCTCTACAGGCTTCTGGCACTTTCATTAACTTGGACCTCTTGAATTATGAATAGGTGGAGATAGCAGCTGGGTACTGAGATGTTTGTATAGCATAGAACGTGATTGGTGTTTGTCTTGGATTTTTAAAAAAACCAAGTCTGTCCGAACTAATCAGTCTTTCACTGTAGTTGTTTGGTGCAGACTCTGAAGAAGGCAGTGTTGTTTGCACCTGGCTCCTAGGCCTCATGCTTTAGCCGCTGTCTGTTTTTCAGTAGAGGGTGAATGGGGATGTATCTGTAGAACAGAGTGCTGGGAAGGTGACAGTGTTTCACATTCCCATCTAGGAGAGACCGTTCCCGAGGCCTATTCTTCTGTGCCTGTGAAATCATATGGTCTAATTCCCTTGGAGGATTCCTTCTGGTGATCCATCAGCTGCAGCTAAGGATTCCTTTCTCAGAATGATCAGCATTTTCAAAGCAGTAATATTATTCTGCCTAAAATTCCTAGGAGAAAAAGGGTTAGCTTATGAACTACAGGGAGCAGAGAGCCCTGTGTTCATGGGACCACAAGGCTGTGAACACATAAATTAATAGAATAGTCTACATAAAGTGAAACTGGCCTTGTCTTTGAGACTTGCAGGTGTGTAATGAAATCTCTCTGTATTATCAAAATTCATCAGCAGTAACAAATAGATGTAAGAGCCGAGGGCAGTTTTTCTATTGTTTCTTATATTCACTTTTTGCCACCTGCCACTGTTTTCTCATGCTCTCAGATCGGTAGAACTTTTTTCTCATGTACGGTGGTAACCACTGTAGGTTACGTTGAACATTTATGACTGAAGCATGACTTTTCTGCTCTCAATTGCACTGATTTAATTTGTCTTTTAAGTTCCTGTGAAACTGCAGGGAGAAAGGGGCTTTAAAATACTGTAAAAAGTGAAGGGATCTTGTATTTTTACGTCATGACTTGTTAGAAACCCACACTTGGTTTTGGACAAAGGATTCCAGACAGCTGGCTTCTCTCCAAAGTGACTTCCAATTTTATTCTTAAAGGAAGAAATCCAAGGTGCAGGAGACTGAATTAATAGGGGTTTTAACATTAAGACTGTCATTTTTTTCTTCTATAACATGTTTCTTCTTTCTGCCTAATGGAAGATAGGTATAATTCTAATCTAATTTACAATTGCAAAAGTAAATACACTTTCCTTTTGACTCCTCAGGTGAAAAATACTGCTGTGTTGAACCCCACTGTTCATGTGTCTTACAGAACATAAGGACATTGGTTCTTCTGCCCTTCCACAAAAAGGACAAGACATCTTTCTGTTTCAAGAGAGATTCTTCACCATATATATTGTTCTAGAATAAAGAGGCAAGCTAATAAACTGAAACAATAGGAACAAGACTTCCTTTTTTCACTGTGGTGTTGCTTTTGCAGCTCACTCTTTATCCGCTATAAAGAAAGGTGGTTACAAGGAATACAACTGTCTGAAAAGATTTCAAAGGCACAAAAGAGGAATTGTTTACAGTGTTTCATCCCAGCATGTATCAAAAAGGGTGTTGAATGAATATTACAGAAGCACTCAAACTGCACTGATCAGCACACAGAAATTAATATATAGAGTGTGACAATTATTGGGAGAGATCTGTATCCAATTAAAAATTCCTCTTGAGTTTACGACTAGCATTTATGGAGTAGTCTTCCATGGGAAGTGGTGAAGCACTGTGTACTCAAACGTTGGCAAATGAGGTCTGCAAAGTCTTTGAAGGCCCTTCAGAAAGCAGATCTGAGGGGAGCAGTGGTGTGGATGTGATGACATGGTGGAGTTCCCATGTCTCAATTCTGACCTGCATTTTGACAGTTGTGCTGAAGCAGAAGCACCAGGGTGTGCCAAATTTACAGCATTCAGAGTAAATGAACTACTTCCTCCACCTCTATTATTAGAGAATTTTCAGATGGGGATTTTTTGTTGTGTTTCATTTGGAAATACGTATGCATTTGAGATTCAGGGGAATTGTGTGACAGTTTAACTAAGGGTGGAATCACTGTTCAAAGCACAAGAAATAACAAACTCTGAAATTGCAAAAGTCCCACCAATTACATGACTGGTCTGTGTTATGAGAAAGAGAAAAACGATGATAGACCTGGTGCCTCTAACACATGGCATGACATTAGAACCCACTGTGGGCTCTGTAGCTTGCCTATAAAGAACCTCTCAGCCACTTACTCAGAAATATGGCAAATAGCCATATTCCATATTTGCTGAAGCCCTTGTGAGTTATTTAGATATTTCTGGTTAATGTTGTTTTATTATTTTTTCAACTACTGTTTTTGATTGAAAGCATCAATTGGTCAAAATATTTTCTTTGAAGGATTGATTAATTTTGACTATACTGCTATTATAAAAAAGGCCCTTCAGTCTTAAAAAGAGCCATTAAAAGGGAGGGTGTGGAGGAGAAACAGAGAAGCTGGCTTCAAAAGTGCATATGAATTTGCTCTGATACAGGCTCTCAGTCATATCCAGTTATTGACAATATGGGATTTTAACACTGAATCTGTCATGTCTTGAGTAAGTGACTGGCACCTGGTTTCTTTGAGTTGCTCCTGGTAGCTTCTAATGTTATATTTTTCATAATAACCTTATTTTTTTTCAGAAGGACTCAGAGTACTTCTGAAAAAAGTTTCAAGCTCAAGCGAGTTTTGTAAGTATTTTATGAGAGTCTGAAGTGAGTCTTCCTTTCTGTTGTCTTTCTCTGCTTCAGACAACATAAATTTACCTGGGTGTATAATGAGGCATTTCTGAAAGGAAAACTTTTTTGTCTAGTTTTAACTTTGTCAGTGTGAATTATTTTGTCTAAAGAGTAATTGTTCCTGTGCCTCCCTTCTTTGCAGTAACTTTTAAAAAAACCCTACTCTGTTGGAATTATGGCATGATGAAGCAGTCAAATGTGGTCCTATAAGGCAAAGAGTTCTGCAGCAACTACTCTATAAGGGAAGTTGAAGGGACCTTGTTTTATGTCAGACTGGCACAACTGGCAGCTTCTTATACGATGCTGTTATGTTCCTGGAACAAGTTCAAATGGCTTTTAATGTGGGGGCCCTTAACCATGTGAACTACCATCTTTACTCTTACGATCTACCACTCAAAAGTGAGTGGGTTAATAACAGGACACCAATGTCTCTTTTGAGGCCTTTATTTTGGATGGCTATCCTGATTATCCACAGCTTTGTCAGCCTGTCTCCTTGTCTGGGGCACTGAGCATTTGTCCTCACTTTTGCAGATGCTGTTTTTGCTCAGGCTGTGATTCACTTTTTTGAGAAACCTGATCACTCTTTGCTGAAAGCCTGTTTATTTGGTAAACTTGACCTCTGGCTAAGCAAGGCTTGTAGCCCATTAGGAATGAGGTTCTTGGAATGTAACAGCTTTACCTGTTGTTTTTCAGCTGTGTGCATGTATGGTCATGCTGAGAAAAGTAGCATGTCACTCCCACTGCAATGGAGCGCTGTGCCTACAGCGAGTGTGCCTGCACCAGCTACACAAGCTGTCTGTGCTGAATTCATATCACTGGCCAGTTTTACAGTGTTAAGGGACTTTCTCTCAGAACTAAGTGGTGCAAAGAAATTACATATCTCGAAGACAAAGTTTCAGTGTTTATCAGTTCAAAGGGGTTAATGAAGGAATGGTGATTTGCATTTATTTTGCAAAAGCATTGAAGCATGGGAAATGGGTGAAATGGAAGTAGAAGGACTCAAGTTTATTGTGAATGTTACTTGCTGTGTTAGGTCATGTGGACCAGAACAGGGATCTTAGGCCCTGAACTTGCAAACATTTACACACTTGCTTAACTTTACTGCATAGTATAGTCCTGGGTAGCTTATTAGGTCTACGCATAGCAATAAAAGTAATCATGTAAGAAGGTATTCTTAGAACTGAAACCTTGTATTTGATTCTCAATATATCGGAAAAACAGTGAAGGGTATTGCAGAATAGCTTAACAGACCATACTGGCAGCTAGATGATTTTGTTCATCTGAATTTTGAACGGATGGCAAGGAGCCTTTACATTGTAAACTGAAAATATCAGAGTAATACCTCCCTGAGTGTGTGGCATTGAGTAAAGTATCCCTGCAAGGATGCAGAAAGACTAGAACACAAAATATTTTACAGATGTTACTTTTCTCTTTTGCTCTTCCCACAGTTCTGAGATTGCTCTTCCCACAGTCTTGAGATTGACTGAAAAATGTTTTGACAATGTTAAAAGCTATTCTCCTTCCTTTACCTATCCCAATTTCATAGCATTTTCGTGCAAGATTTGAGGTGGAATGTTGTAAAATTATGTGCTTTTAGTCTGTAAAACTCTGGACTCTGTCCAGCAGACCGTTTTTATATGGCCTGGATCCTTTTCAGAAAATCAGGATCTGTACCAGGGTGCAAAATTGTAGACAACTGATGCATTCTTTAAAATAACTGCAAGTTGGCTCACTGCCTTTTCTGGGAGTCTGTCAAGACTCCCCCACTGGTGCCTAGGAATGTATTTTTGAAACAGGAATTGTGAGTGCCAACAAAGTAACAAGTTCAAAGGTAAGTTTTATTTCCTATGGCAGTCTGAGAATTTCTTTGTAACTTACTAGCCTTTTAAGTAAAATGGGTAGGGCACTTTATCCTTCTGGATCTACGTATCAGTTATCTCAGCGAATAAATATTTTTATGATTTATAAAAGGCAAATGTATCGTAAGGGTTTTTTTCCTCTTTAGTGGTAGACCAACTTCCTAAATCCATGATGTCATTGCCAAATTTGCTATGTAGAAATTTGTTACTTGATATGTGCAAATTACTTCAATCCAAGCCTCCCCCAGAAATATTCTGCTGTGGGTAGCAACTCCTGTGTACCCATCTGGGAAAAACTCTACTCCATCTCCTTGCAAGCATTTATTAGTTGCATTATTTCCTGCTACTTCGCATTTTTGTCCTGTATTTTTAAACTCAGAACTTCTGGATCTTCATTATTCTCTGTCCTTTACCTGATGGGATCACCTTTAACTCCTTCCGTTAGGCATCTGTTCTTCACCTTAGCTGTGGCAGTAGCATATAAAAGGTTTTATTTATCTCCACTGTTGGATTCAGCTAAGAGACACCTCAGGCAAGGAGGAAAGTACTAGTGCTGGTGGTAAGATAGGCAAGAGAGGGCTGGATATGTTCTTTTTATTCTCTCCAAGGTAAACAGGTAGGTCTTTCTCAGCTGTGGGTGAGAAGAGGGACGGTTCATAGGCAAGGGTCTTCCACAGAAGAAGAAAATGATGAGTGACAACTGCTTTTCCCCTGACCAGTTTGCGAGGGAACATGGTTCCAGATTATCTTCCACCAGCATGTCCTTTTAGACCTTAGATGGGAAACTTGGCAGGGCTCTTACAAATATTTCTGCTTCTCCATGAAGCAGCAGTTTGACTTACTTAATTCTCCTTGCCAGACAGCAGCACTAGAGAGCAGAGACTGAGTGAACATCCTCCACATGTCAGTGATGTTCAGTAGGAGTAACTGTGTCTAGAAAGTGTGTCATTTAAACTCAAGCCATTTTTAAATTCCAAACTTGCTTCAAGGGAGTTGTGTGAGCACATGCTGATTTTTGTCCTGAGGTTGGCAGGGGGTATGTTGGAGTCTTCGGTATTGTTAGTTCTACAAGTGTTCTACCTATTAGAGCAGTGAATAGGCTGTGGCAGTTGCAACATGACAAAATTACCTCCCAAATGTGCAGGTATATGCTTTATGAAGTTTCTCACAGCTAAGAAATGTTGTCTTGCCCTCTTTGAGTTCCTAGTGATATGTACTATGGCTCTAGAAAAATACACAAACTCAGGGTGCCTTTAAAAGTTTGGGAATGGAGTAATCAAACTGAACATTTGCAGAAGTGATTAGGTGTTTTTGTCCCTCTAAATTAATATAGAAAGGTACAGCCTACTGCCAAAAAAACTAAGAAACATAACAGCCCAGCTGCTTGCCAGCATTTGTTGTGCCTTAGGAGACATTCCTTTTTGTTCTTTTTCTTCTGAATATAACCCAGGTTTGATGGAAGTAATTATACCTTTGCACTGGGCCTGGCTAGAATAGAATAGATTTTTCTTTTCATAGCAGCTCTGTGCTTCAGAATTTTGACTGAAATAGAACTGATAACACTCTTCATACTCTTAACTTTTGCTGAACAGTGTTTGTACAGCATCAAAGTCTCCTCTGTTTCTCACTCTGACACCCCAGTGAATAGATTGAGGGTGAGGGTTCACAACTGGGCAGATGACCTGGACAACCAAAAAGCTATCTCATGCCATATAAAGTCATGCCAGCAATAAAGGAGAAAATAGGGAGGTATAGGGAATTAGCCATCTTTAGCTCAGGAACTGTCTAGGCATCAGTCTAGGAAGTGGTGAGTGATTGCTTTTGCATTGCTTGTTTTGTCCTGTCTCCCTTTCCCTTGTCTTCCACTTATTCAATTATTTGTTTTTATTTGTTTAATCTTTACTGTTTGCTTGGAGTTTTTTTTCCTTTCTTCTTCCCCCATCCCAGTGAGGGTGGTGAGTGAGTGAGTGAGCGATTGTGTGGTGCTTTCCTGCCCACTGGTAGTAATCCATAACAGCCATACTTTGCATTATGGAGCTACTCATCCCCAGAAGATTCTGGCAGCATCCTTTTCTTGATGCATCCAAACCTTCTGATTTGCATTCTTGAAAAAAATAAATGTGTGCAGATGTGAATAGACAGGTTTGTGTGTGCATCAGTGAAAGAAGGAAAAAACTGCTGAAGTAGAGCCCAACTTAAAGAGTCTTTCAGTATTATCAGTTATTTTCCATTCATAAGCACTGTGATAAATATCTCCAACAAAGGGCAAAACACTTTTAGAGGCTTGTTTTAAGGGGAAAATGAGACTTATATTTATGGAACTAACTTTGGATTCCTTTCAGTCCAAAGCTGTCTCACAAGCAGGCCATCTTCCATCCATTTTCGTATTTTTCCTTCCACCCTTTGAATTATCTGATTGGGGTATTTAAAAAAAAATTAGAGAGATTTTGGTTATGTCTATATTCATTAAATGGCATCATTTTGCTCTGTTAAATTGTAGCAGCTTTAGTGGTTAAAAAGTAGATAAGCAGATTCAGGAGGAATATTTTTGCTGAGTAGCCATCTTTGGTTTTAGCCTTTTTGCAGTGTGATTGTAAGAACGACAAGAGGAGTCTGAAAGCCTGTTCTTTGGAGTTGTAACACTAGTCGTCTTTTGAGCACACTTTCTGAGCCCTGTCAAGTCAATGATCTGTTTTAAAGCCTGAAAACCAAAGCTGACAATTCTTTTCATTGTTTATAGAATTGTAGAGGAAAGATATGCTTTGAATTATGTTTGAATGAGATCTTAGAATAAATAGGGGTGTGACTTGGCCCTCAGTTGCACCGAGTAGAAAGAGAAGCTGTGCATGCACAATAAAATACAGAATTTGAATCTTTACTTAATGAGGAAAACAAATGAAATTTCCATGCTTCTTTGGTCTTTTATGAGTTCTATATAATAGTCATAACAGGAAGTGCTGTAAGTTTCCATTCGCTGCAAGGATGACTATCAAAATATAAAATGTAACTGAATCAATATGGAAATCCTGATTAATAAACTTGATTAATTTGATTGCTGATTTTTTATTAAATGCCTCCCCCCAACTGTAGAAAAGAGGAGATTTATTTAAATATTTAAAAGAAAAACATAATAAGTAGTAAAAAGGATTTTCTGCCTGAAAGGAAAATCAGTGTATCTTTATTTTTTTAAAATACTTTTCTGTACCCCTGTGAATTACCCAGCATATTAAGCAAGCACAATGTAGAAATGTTTCTTGCAGTGCTTCAGCAGGAAATATGTAGCTTTGGTTGTATAAACTGACAGTACTCAGGAAGGTAAATGTATTGAATTACTCCATTAATAGAAAGGAGACAGCATTACAGTAGTTTTCCCCCAGGCACTGAGTTTCACAGGTGCTGTAATCATGGTGGGCTACAATGATAGTACTGTAAATGCAAAAATAACAATATGCAATTAGATGAATTTTTGTGTGAAATGTGATAAATCAAGGAGTGGAATTTGTCAGACATCAATTCCCTAACAGCAAGAATGTTTATCTAAACCACAAAAACCTCACAGCTGAAATCACTATTTTCTCATGTTTTCACTCAGTTCACAAGAGAAATATTAACAGCACAGTTCTGAGAAAGAAGCTTTTTGGTCTCTTTTTGCATTCATTAAAAAACACTTGTTAGGTAGGCATACTTTTGGCAATATCTGTACTTTCGTTTGCATGTTTTCTGAAAACTGTCATTTTGTGAGAGAAATGACACTATATTGGTGCTACCTGTCATTTACCTCCCAGTTTGGGAAGGGTAGAGTTGAGACATAATTAAGGGAACTCTTGCAAAGAATTCTGCACATCCATCATTCTTGGTCTGTGGGAAGTGTTTCTTAGGAGAGGATGTTGGCATTAAATGAGGCATACTACCTTGGTATCACTGCATTTTCTTTGATAACAGTAGAAAATGTGTTGTTGAGAAACACGTAACTGAGAAACTGTAACTCTGCAGTGATAAAAACATTACCTTAACCACGACCTAACATGGAAATCACAATTTTCCCTGGAATCACACTTTCTTCTTGAATTTAAATATTGAAGGTCTTAATTTATTGTTTGCTGAAGAGAGTTGTTTGTGTTCAAATACAGAAGTAAAATCAGCAGATGATGCATGTACAGAAATGTGTTGTGAATGACCATCCAGCTTCCCTTGAGAAGTGATGTCTGGCCATAAGGAGGTGCCCTGGGAGCATAACTGAAGTCCAAGAGAGCTGCAGCTGGGTTGTGCCAAGACAGCTTTCCTGTCACCCAGTTCTGAGAAACCATTTCTGCACTGACGGTGCAGGCCGTGGTGTGACCCTCAGCTCAGGGGCTAATATGCACCCTTCTGCTTTTTGGGTGCATACAGGATCAAAGTCTGAACTGTGCAAGCACTGCACACCATTGGAGCCTGTCTTCTTAGCACCTCTCCTGGGCTGATGGAAATCAAGGAGTGGAATCCTTCAAGGTGCAACTGCTCCACAGCTTTCTCTGTGGTATTTACTCAGTGGGTTGTCAGCTGAACATGACCACTGGGGTAACAAAAGAGTTCATATGCACAAATGAGGCACACTGATATATAAAAGTAATATTTTATATTTTGCAGCATTCACATTCTTCAGAGATCGCTACGTTTTTGCCACAAAGGAGCTAAACATTTCACCTCTTTTCTTTGTTTTCCTTTTTTTTGAACTTGATTCCTACTGAAGAATGAATGATTATATTGCTATGGAAATTCTCCCTATCAAAACATTGACAGGGCCTCTCTCCAGTTACTTTTCCTCATCATGGAACTGTGTGTCATTCAACTACATTCAACAGCATTATTTTTTCCTATCCTTTGAGTGCTCTGTAGATTCAGGTTAGAAGTATAGAGAATATGTTCAAAGCTTGGGGTTATGTCTCTTGTTCCTTGTGACCCACTCTGGGAACCTGGGCCATGGAGGTTGAGATGCTCTAGCTCTCCAGAGGCTACATGATGCCAGCAGTGGGGAAGCAGAGTACAGGTCCCACCAAATACACTGCTCCTGGGCTACTCTGTAGGACTACAATGCACAGATCAACCCCATGATCCACCCTGTAGGTGGGTCCAAGGGAGTGAAACCTCGGGGACAAACAGTTCACTTCCTTGGGTGATAGTCCCAGAGAGCTGAAGTAGGAGTGGTTGACCTCCGGCCAAGGTTTACTAGCCTGTATGTTGCTGTTGCCTGAAGGTGGTTGGGTTTACTGGAATGCAATAAAAATGCTTGAACATAAAAGGTAGGTAAAGTAACATGGTTAATATGTGAATTGTTAACCAGAGTCAGACAACAACTGTCTGTGGTGGGTGCAGGACTCTCCTGCCAGTGTCTGCAATGGAAATCAAGTTTCCATTCAATGTGGCTCTGAGTGACAGCCAGGATATAGAAGGAAAACAAACAGTAACTATTATCTTCCTTCTGAAGCAGCTCCAAAGTGAATATAAACACTGATTGTTTAGAGACCATCAATTAAGTTAAGAAGTATTTAGAGCAGGTGCAGGAGAGATAATGAATGAAAAGAGAACTTTATAGTCTGGTGTATTTAAAACAGATTGGCTTTTTGATGTTGTGTTTACTGGGAAGAATATTGACTTGATAGTTGGAACCTAGGACTCCTTTATGAACGGTTTCTAGTTTGATAAACACACTGCAAACATCAAGAGGAAAGGTCTAAATGATGGGAACTTTAATGCTGGGGATGTTTTATTTATCACTGCAGTAATATTGAAAGAACGTTTGAACTCACAGATTGCGGTCTATGGTCTTGTTAACCTCTGATTTATTAAGGGAAAGTTATGCAACCTTTCATATTCTGAACTCCCTAGTAGTGTCTAGAGGAATTCCTGAGAACAGGGCTTTCTCCTGTAAGTGACTTTATATGATGTGGTTCCTGGGAACTTGAAAGCCATTTCAGATAAAGGGTAAGAGAAAAGGAAACTTTCATTATCTTGTCTTTACAGAGGAGAATCTGAGAAATAGAGAAGCAAGGGACAAAGATTTTACAAAAAGGTGCAATGTTTCAATCAAAAGAAAATTTAATTGACTTTTCATAAAAGAATTCTGCAGATGAAACAAGAAGCTGAACCCTCATCTCTCAGTAGTAATTGAGGATAAATGTAGATCAGTGTAGCTTTTTCATCTCTAATCTTGAAAAGTCTTTTATGTCCCTTCCTATAATAGGTAACAGTATGAATTTTATCTTTGTTTGTTTTCTACCACCTCTTGTACTTCATTCTTTCAAGATTTAGTTGTTAATATTCTGCACTTTCACGGTCTCCACAGTTTGTTGTCTCACTGAAATTTAGTGCACTTTACTATAGGTTTCTCAGCTTCTTTGTTTTCTGGAAAGGCAGCTTTGCTATTCAGGGCTAAAGGTGGTAGTATGAAATACTTCAGGTGTTAATCAGAAGCACAGCCCTGGATTACTGAATCACTTAGAGAAAGCCACTTGATCTTCTGGCCAGTTCATTTATTAAATCAGTAGGCAGGAACATGTCTTCACTGACCACTAGATCGTCCCTCCAAGCCAATGATCCCTTGGTAAATGTATCACCGTGTTAAAACTAACCTCTTCTAGCAGAGGTGAAACAGCCCCATAAGCAGTGAGCTTTGAGCTGCAATGGCACACAGAGAGTGCCTGTGTTCCACGGCTGATACTGGGGAGAGTTCTGCACACCTGGGTCGCACACAGCAGAGGGCTGGCAGTACATTTGAGGTAGCATGTGGCATAGGCATGCCAGGGCACTGCGGTGCATGTAATGCTGACGCAGGGCTGCCTTCCCACATCTCCTCCCTGTGCCCTACAACCAACTCTGCATGATGGCAAGGCAGTACCAGGGAGAGGTCTGGTGGAAATACTGCATGGTACATCCTATTCCATACATCCCTTATCTTGTGAAATCTGTGTTTGATAAGGCCGGCCAATATGGCCAGAGTGACTATGTCGCCCTGAGTTTTGCAGTCTTCCGATGTTTGCATTCCTGTAATAGAATTTCTCACGCAGTTTCTGTAAACATAGGCCATGTTTAGCTAACCGACCTTTATTATTTTCATTCTTTTTCTAAGGCGGAGAATTATGATAGACTTTTGGTCTGACCAGTGTCATTGAGAGGTGGTAATCCTATCATACAATCCATGGTTGTCTCTAAAAAGATACATAACTGACTGAATAAAGAGGCCAGGCCTCCTTTGTTGCCCTTCTTTTGCCCCTCTTTTGGCCCTGGCTCCTATCCTGACAGAAGGGTGTCTGCGTGGTTCTTTCGTGTTTGAGTACGACATGACTAGAAGATGGCATCCTTGCCTATGGGAGGGAGGAGGTGAGAAAAGGAGGCTGTGTTGGGTTTGTGAGGAAAAGCTTTGGTGGTGGATGGCTTCTGTGAGAAGCTGCTAGAAGATTCCCCCACGTCCAGCTCCCTCAAATATGCACCTGCCTCTGACTAAGGCAGAGCCCATCAGTGACCTTGGCAGCACCTCTGTAATAACTTATTAAGAAGGGTAAAGCTGTTACTGCACAGAAGAAGTTGCAGCCAGAGGGGAGTGAGAATCTGTGACAGAAACAGACCTGCGGACACCGAAGTCAGTGATGAAGGAGGGGGAAAATGTGCATCAAGTGCCAGAACAGAGGTTCCCCCCTGCAGCCTGTGGGTCAGACCATGGTGAGGCAGCTGTGCCCCTGCAGCCCATGAAGATCCCTGTTGGAGCAGAATCTGCCTGTAGCCTGTGGAGGACCCCCATACCAGAACAGGCAGGTGCCCAAAGGAGGCTGTGACCCTGTAGGAGCCCATATTGGAGCATATTCCTGAAGGACTGCGCCTCATGGAAGGGACCCACACCAGGGCACTTTGTAAAGAACTTCAGCCAGTGGGAAGGACTCATGCTGGGAAAGAGTGTGAGGGGTCCTCTCCCTGAGGAGGAAGGAGTGTCAGACATGTCTGATGAACTGATTGCAGCACCCATTCCCCATCCCCCTGTGCCTCAGGAGGGGAGGAGATAGAGAATTTACAACGGAAGTTAAGCCAGGGTCGAGCCAAGAAACTCGAGGTTATTGTGGGGTTTCTTTATCCCTCTATGGACAATCTCCCTGGAAAATCCCAGGAAGACACTGTCTAGTCCTGATTGCTAAGGGAGAACTTTCCAATACTGGGAAGGACTTAAAAAAAAAAAAAAATTCAACTGCTGATGCCAGCAGTGAAGCAAATGTTCCCAGTAGATTCATCCCAGGTCTCACTGGGGAGAACATAAATCCTTTGCAGAGGCGACCAAGTTACCGGAGAATCCCTGTGCTGACCAAGTGGGAAGGATGATGTGAGGGTGAGTTTTAGGGTAAACAGGAGCTGAAGCCTCGTGGACTGGTTAAATTACCTTAACATCACCTTATCTGTAACACAATCAGGCATGCATGAAGACTCATGGGAACATACAGTTCTTTACCATGGTTGAACATATGCCTTTATTAATGTAAAAAAGAGTTTTATTTCAGTCAAACATAATATAATTTGCTGTTAAATTCACAGTTATACTGAATGTACACTGTGTTACACTGTATTTGTACATTTGGTTTTAGTTTATCTCAAACTGCCTTGCCATTTTTAGGCCTCAAATATTTATAAAATCTATAAAATTTTTTCTTAGTCAACCAAATGATTCTGTGATCATTATCTATTATATTTTTATGAAAGACATTATTTTTTTTACATGAAAACTACTTCAAATTATTTCTGCTATATTCTAGTTTCCTCATATATGTAAAAGGAGGAGAAAACAGGAGTGAGACATTTAGGTTTGTACTTTCAGTGTTTTATAAACAAGAGATGTGAAACCACAAAAGCAAGACCATGTTTTTGTACATGTATGTATACAAAATGTATAATTGTATATAATTATATACTCAGCGTTGAGTTTACTTTTAAATATAAATATGGATTTAATCAGATAAATTAAAATGGATAAAATGGATTTAATCAGCCTTTAATAAAATGTGGCATGTAAATATACTATCACTGTACTCTAAGGTTCTCTCTGAAATAAAGGATTTCCTTATAATTTCTAGAAGGATGTGGCAGCCCAGGTGTGAATTGCAAATTAGTCATATATGCTGACATCATTATAAATATATTGTGATATGAATTTGCAAAATATTCTGCTAACTACCCCAAGGATATTATTCAATTTTAAAATGTCAAATTATTTTACCCTATGCAGTTGTACTTTCAATTTTCAAACATTAAAACAATAAAGAAATTAAGGATTAAACTGTCTCAAAAGTAGTCCCCTGGTATCATTCTAATTATGGATTTTTTATAAAAATCTAACTATAGATTTTTAATGAATCTACCACTGAGAAAAGTTTATTTCTCATGTTTTTTGTGTCTTTGTCATACAACAATTCAGCACTTTTTTTCTTTGTATAATTAACTTAGATTTGTATTGCCTTCCTGACATATTTTTCTAAGTCTTGAAGATTTTGGAATATAAGTGCGATTGTAATTTGTGTAATTCAATAAAAATGCAGGCATTCTTTCTTTTTGCTGCACCTTAACCTCTCTTCTCTTTCTCTTTATGTTTTAACCAGCTGCAGTTAAAAATAACTGCTTAATTGTAATGCCCCCTGCAAATCTCCTCACACCTATGACACGATTTGGGTTTGATACGGGTTTGATGATAAGGACTTTTCATTACCATTTCATCCCCAGAAACTTGTATTTATAGATGAAATACTTTTTTCCTGATGCAGACTCACAGTGCGTGGTGGAGCTTGCAAGAGCCCCTAGCAGAGGCAACCCATGGCAGAGTGCTGTGTGCTATTATTTCCTCATGGGAGGGCCGGTTTTGGGGGAGAGGAGAGCAACAGTGAAGCTTAATTACTTTTCCCCCACCTTTCTGTAGGTGGCTGGCACATGTCCCTTTTGGAATGTGTCACCAGCTTGCGTTGGTGTGCTTTCATTTGGCACGCAGCTGCAGTGCACCCTGGAAGAAGAAAACGCAGCCTCAGCTGCCTGGTTTTGCTGCAATTACCCATGTATGCAGCCTGATTATTTAAAAATGCTAAACTTAGAGAAGACGCTTTTGTTAGGAATCATCTATCGGTTGAAAATTTCCTGGTGTGCTTGTGGTGACACAGATCCGGTGTGGACTTTTCGTTTTTCCTCGTTTGGATGCTCAAGTTGCACAAGGTGGTTCCTCCATTAGATGGCACTGTGTGTTTTGGCCGTGCTTTTCGTCACTCCCCCTGTGTTAAATGGAAAGTAATTAACTTTTAGGAGGTGTGTTTGTTATAAAAAGCAGTCTCTCCATGTGGACACGAGTTCTTTGTCCTTATCAGACTGAGGAAAACTGTCTTGCTCTCTCTTGTATTTTTTCTTTTTTCTTTTTCCTCCTGTTGGAATAGCAGTACTGGAAATGCAGAGCAATACAAAGTACATGAAGGGTGCCAGTGAGATCAAAATGTATAGTATGCTGTATACCTTTCCTCCCACTCTGAAATAAAAGGATTTTTACCTTTCTATGGGTGATTTAATTCGGGTTTCTGTGATTTGAGAAACCAAATGATTTGACAAAATTTTTTCGTTATTAATGACCATGTTACAGAACAACTCTTTCCTTAAACTTGGAAGCACCAGAAATTATAGATCTGGTTATTTCTCTCCAACCTATGAAAGAGGTGTGGATAAAAAACTGCTTTCTTAGTTACTGAGCAGGAATCATGTTATTACATCACTGCAGCTGCTATTTGATCCATCAGTGCTAGAATATTGAGTTAGAGGGAAATTAGCTTGGACAGAAATTCACTCCTGAAGAAGGGGCCTGCAGGAGGCCAGCTCAGGTCTCTGCTAATGGGGAAGGACCTGGACATGATTTTGACCCAGTAAACTCGCACTGCCTTCCTTATTCCCAGGCGTGGTTTGGGCTCTAGGACGAGCCAGGGATAATCCCTGCAAGAGATTATGCCTGTGGCCACCGTGTTCCAGAGGGCATGAGAATTTAACAATGTGAATGTGAGCTATTCCACGCCTGTTGGCCTCGGTGCCCCAGAACACGCTCAGGCTCACTTGGCTGACGCGTGTAATTATAGGCACCGTGTCGTAACAACATCCTAAGCAAACAGGGGAATTTACCCATTATGGATTTTTCAACCCTAGCAAGGCAACGAACAGCAGTAGCATACCTGGTGAATATTTTACTCTACAGGTCTTGGCTGCAGCTACAGTGGTTTGTTGTAAGGGACTGTAAAAACAACCTTACTCAGGAAAAAGAACTGCAAATGGGACCAGGGTTCAATATTGTATTTAACTGGGAAGATAATATTACTCTGCAGGCTGGACTGGGGTGAGGGAAACATGGATGGCTCCCTGGCTGCATTATTGATTCTCAGGGTGACTTTCAGCCAAATACTTCAGTTTTCAGAAGTGAGTAATGAGTTTTCCTGCTAGCTGGACACACTTCACGGGGTCATAATTTAGTCCCTAAAATGGTGGCCCTCTGTTCACCTAAGGCTGTAATTTTCTCAGGTTTGAATCTATAACATGGGAAAGCTAATAAAGGCACTTTCCCCACCCTTTTTTTACCTGTTCTAATGTACTGTGAATTTTTTGTAACCAGAACTGCTGCCTATTATGTGTGGAAAGTAATGATCTGAAACGTAACTTCCCAATCCCACATTTGGGGTGACAGAGTATATTGTGATCCTTAAAATAATATTCAGGTTATTTTTATTAACTATATAATTTATTTTTATAACCTATGCATATAAATCAACATGCAAATAAAAGAAGTTAAAATCTATAAAACAGACTTCCTAGATGAAGAAAAAACACAAATACACATTTTAATAATGCAGTTTGCACAACAATAAACTGTTAACAACTCAGCTTTTGTACAGCATTAGGAGGGAATTTAAGCAGATGTAGTAAACTATAGGTTGAAAGTAAAAAAGCCTGTAAAAATACAGATTCGTTACTGTTTAATTTCAACTGGATTTCCAAAACTTCAGCTAAGACTCAACTTACATTTTCATTACAAGCAATATGTCAAGATCTTATTTAATAACTTCAGTCTGTAGGTTAGTAAGGTGTATGCAGACATGATTTGAATTTTGTAAATCTACTTGAAATGAGAAGCTTCTAGCCAGTAAAATCGTCTGTAAACCAATAACCGCGATAACTTTTACACCACTTGAGGATTACAATTTTTGTTGTTTTTTTTAAGTTCATAAAATGGATTTTTTTTATAATTTTGACTAAACCAATTGTGGTCATGCCCTTTTGCTACCTGTTGGGATTGTCAGGTGTCATGCATGCGTGGGAACCCTGTGTGGTACCAAGTATTTAAGAGGTGGAGGGGTGGCAGTGAGCTCCCCAATAGCTTGGAAATGCTGATTACTTTCAGCACTAAAAGCCTAGGTTGGCGAAGCTTCAGATTAATTTGCCTCTTTTTGTTTTACCTTAGTGTGATGCTTGTTATTTTACAGGTATTTGAAACCATAATTGCTCATATTATTGGTTTGCTTAGGTGGAAATGTAGGTCAGCCTGAGAACTGGTCTACTTTTCTGAAGCTCTTGGTGATAAAATTGTATTTCCTATATGGATCTGGGTGCAGTGCCAGTTGGTCTAATTAAACTGATCTTGGCAAATATATTTTCTCACGCTTTAATGTTTGGAGCCTGATCTGACATTCCTTGTTTGTTCTGTCTTAAATTAAATTTGTTGAAAAAACTATGTAAAAAATAAAAACCAGAATTTTTTGAGAAGAGTGGTTCCCTAATACTGACAAGAACAACAAACACATCAAAAACAACAAAAGGGATTCTGTATTCTTTTTTACCCTTGGTATTTCTCTGAAATCTGAGAGATTCTGATGTTAGACTTCATCAGCTAAGGTAGTAGTTATTTTCTTAATCACATTTAATTGAAAAACCCAGTCTTGTTACAACAACATCATGGTCTTCTCAAGTTAATTTAACGTAGATTTTCTGGCCTCATTATTACGCTGAGTGTCCTTCCTATAAACCTTCACATGGAACAGGAACTCCTATTCACAGCAGAAAACAAAATTAGGAAATATAAAAAGCAGCAAAAGAAATGGGCGTTATGTCCATACAATATAAGACAGTGTCTAAGAAGTAGCCTGGCACAATTTAATGAGCTTTTTTCTGGATGTGCCTTCATTTTCTTGAGCTGTGGTAGGGAAGAAGCTCAGCACAGTATAAAGCCAAAACAAGTCTTTCCAATATGCTGTACTTTCTGTAGCTTTTCTCATCCTGACTTGCTCTGAAATGCTCTATACAATTCAAACATAGAGGCAGATACTAGTGGCTACTAAAATCTGTGGAAAACAGTACTAGAGAAATGTTATTTGCTTGAAGGAATTGGAGAAATGGATAACAGAAGCAAAGACAAATATACAGAGTTACATAAGGAAGAAAGAAGGAAAAACATGAATCTGGCAAGTCCTGAAAACAAACCCTCATGTCCAGAGTCCTTGAAGATTACCCACGAGTTCAGAAGGAGTCTGATTTTGTACATTAATTGATAGAGGAGTGGGTTCTGATTCAAAACTGCAGAAATCAAGTGAAATGAAGGACCATGAAGAACATGCTAGGTGATACAATGGTGAAAAGGAGTGACGGGCACAAAAATGTGTCGGGCATACCTGCCAGAAGGATAGAAAGGGAGAAGGTTCTGCAAGGTCTTCCACAGTAGGTCCTTGAACAACTATTTAGAAATAGATGGACAGTCAACAGAGGTCCAGGAGAAGAGACAAAGACATGATAAGGAGGGTCTAGCAGGGTCTAGCACTAAGATGCTCTGCCTCCTAGCCAGTTTTATTAGGTCTCCTGACAACACAACATAAGCATCCAAAGATTAACATTTACAGAAAATAACTTCCTTTGAACGCATACACATGCAGCACTGGCATTGCTAACTGAAATTAGGAGTGACATAGTTGTGAATTTCTACAGATCAAAGGAAGCATGGGCCAGGTTTTGCAATCTTATCACATATAAAGAGAGAATACTGAAAGTTTTCCCTGAAATAATTTAAATGATGCTGCTTATGGCTCAGTCACTTAGGGATGAGAGAGATCTTTCTTTCTTTTCAAAGAAAAATGTCATGACGTTGTTTTCCAAGAATGCAAGGCACACACCAAATTCATGCTCTTAATCAGTGTGTGTCTACAGGATTTGTTTTGCTGGTAGATTCCCAAGGGGAAGTCCCATGCCCACATCTGATACTTTCTCCAAACACAAGATCAGCACAAGTGTTTTTAAAAAGGGTGATTTTTACAACCTTCTCTGCTAGAAGGAGAGGACTTTTCCTCTAAGACTGTGGGTCAAAAAAGGACATAACCAGCCAGGCGATCTGTGGAGCTCTAAAATCCTTGTTTCCCATCACACTAGTATTACTGCTGTTTGAGATCCCTTGCTGGAGTGCCATGTAAGCTCAACTGGAAGTAACTTGTTGCCTGAGGAAAGGACGGTGGGCTGGCTGTGCTTGTTTGAGCCACTGAAATTACCCCAGGCTTTTCACTGAGCTTTCACAGCTCAGTTTAGGTACGTTAGAGATGGTACGTTACAAATTGCAGCCAGGTAAATGCAAATGGAATGACCTGAAGAAAACAATGAAAGGATATTTAAGAGTGCTCTGTGGGCTTTTTTTCCTTTTCTTTTTTTTTTTTAAGAACATCTCAATATAAATTCTATTTATCATAAAACATTTACTTTGACAGGTCTGAAAATATTGTTATTTTAAAAGGCTGACTGGACTTAATGTTGGCTTGGGCCATTGTTTCCTTTTTATTATTGCAAGGATATTTCTCTGCCTTTCTTTGTTAAACTAGCTTAATTGAGAATCCAAATAGCACCCTTGAGAAAACCATAGTGGCTGATGGCAACTGCATATTAGAGTCAAAATCATCCTGTTATCAAAAATAAATCATGGTCTTTCTCATTCACAGGGCCTCTTTAAGTGTTCTCTCTTGGGGGTTTTTTATGACTTTTCTTCTGTGCGAAGACTTGGCAACTGATAATGAAAATCATTTATTCTTCACATTGCCTGGAGAATGAGGGGGAGACAAACCTGACTTCATTTTAGGAACTCACCATTTGGGAAGCTACCATGATCAAATGCACACTGCATAACAGGATGATTTTTAGAAGAAAGAAACAGGAAAATTGTAAGGACCTTTTATGAATGGTTATGTGAGACGTTCAAAAGGTGGTGCCCGCTCAATACAGCTTTTGCATAAATAATGGATCACTTGTGATCAGTGAAAGTACTGAAACATTCATAAAATGTCAAATGTCACTGGGAAGCCGAGATTTCTGTTTTTTAAAGCAGGAGAAATCAATCTTGCAGAAATATTCTCTTTCAATGATTTCTCCGATTGAAGAGAAAATGTTGTATTTAAGGGGCAGTGTTGTAGTGTGAGGAAAGAAAATGACTCTTGGAGATAATTTATTGCTGAAGTGGGAGGTTTTTTCCAGCTCACACTATTCATTGCAACTAATATTATGAGTCTTATTTCCCTTACACCAGACAATGCTTAGTTTTGTAAATGAAAATAAAAATGGGCCAACATCAAAAATGGGCCATTATCATTAGCATAATAGATGAGGAAAATTAATTTTTGTCTTAGTAAGGACTGTGATTAATAGTTATGGATCATTAGGTCAAATATTGCCATTCTTTGTGCAGTACAAAAGAGGTGAAAGCTACTCAAAAGGACAAAACTGCAGTTGGGAGGAGAGGCCCTTGTGTCTCTGTTGCTGGCATTACCCAGCAGTGGTCTCTACCTTCACTAGGTTGTTTCCCAGAGGAATGCACTCTGTCCCGACCCCATGGAGCTGTGCTCCTGACAGGTCTCTACCATTTGGGTACCTAAGTGGGTATCCATGCTGCACACCCACCAGCATCACGTGTAAAGCAGATCTGAGATGTGGCAGAGAAGAGGGGAGGCCAAGCAGTGCTGTGTGGAAGGATATTTGCACTCTGGATGACACCAGATTTGGGGAGCTGGAATTTGTTTCCTCACACAGGCTTTTGGTTTCTGTGTTCCCTCTTGCTCCTTCATGTGGCTGCTGTCTTCCTCCTCTCTTCTCACTGGATCAGGATGAAACAGAATGGGATTCTGCTTTATTTCTCATCCATCTGCCCTCCCACGCCTCCACATTAGATGTGGGACTTCCCATTAGCATCACTTAATTCCTCCCTGCAGTTCTTTTCAAAGCATGGAGAAAATGTGTCCCTCACGGAGATACTGTTTTGCAGAGAAGTGGGGAGCCTTCTGTGAGACAACCACTCTTTGGAAGGTATGGCTTCTGACATGACAGACCTAGAAGGTTTGACTATTTCTGCTTTAATCAGGAGGCTGGCCCAGATGACCGCTGTGCCTATATCCATCTATGGTGTGCAATTCCATAGTGGCTATTGAGAGGGGCAAAAAAACCCACCACAAAACAACAAGATAAAGATATATGAAAGATAAGGACTTTGAATTTGCAGCTGTTAGACATCATGATGAGGCAGGATTAGTGGTGCTGTGCTTTGCTGGGGAGTGAAAACACTGCTCCTGGGTGAAGCCTGTGCTGGGAAGCATTCTCAGCATGCCACACAATACTCCTGAGACATCGATGATCTAGTTATTCTCACAACTGCAGCCACACAACATTGCGTAATTAAATAATGTAATGTTGTATCTGTGCACACCATTTGAGGAGCCTTTTCGAAGTGGCTGGCACTTGAGGTTGGAATTTTGTCAGTGTGAATTCTAAACTTGAACCGGGAAAATGTTACATTTTTGAAACATCTGTAATCATTTGTGAACCATATAAGTTAATTGGATGTGTATGGATTTTAAGCAGTTCACTCCTCTTCTGTTATGTTGTGACAGTGCATGCTTTTCATTCTTGAAACCTTTATAATTTTCCAAAAGTTTCTAGAAACAAAACCTGAAATCCAACTCAATTATGTTTAAAATTCAATAATGTAGCTATTATCTGCCTGCTTTTTTATTGTTTTTTTACTACATCTCTGGCGAAAAGAGAAAAAAGGTATCAATAGGGGTTAAGACCTAACTGTATGACTCTTAGGTAATGTTACAAAAATACAGCAGGAAATTAGTGGAAAAACACCTTTTATTTCCCTACATGGGAAACAAATCTATGCATAGAAGTATGGAGTCCAGTCAGAGAAGCAGAACATCTATTCTTTCTACAAAATACAGATTGGCTGTAGGGTTTGAGGTCAAATTAAGCAAACATAAAGACCTTGTGTTACTAAAATCAAGAGTGTGCACAAGAGGGGTTCTCCATGCTGGAATTATTTTCCAAACAATTTGCATCAAAATTTCACATTTTGGTAAATAAGAACAGTATTCGTATAGACAAACACTGACTTCTATTTTTTTTTTTCTTTCTGTTGATTTATAGTCACTAGTAATACATAGGGGTTTTTTGACTTCAGGAGGTAAAATACTTTCTTATTCCTCACTCCTGTCCCTTTCTCCTGCTGGGTTTCTCTTTTGCTCTGCCTATAATCTCATGCTGGCTGCAGTGAAAGATGATGTCTTCAGCTGTGCCACTTGAGTTCTTTTAAATCCTTCTTCTCCTTGAGCAGCAAGATGATTGATTCCTTCTCCTAAAATGTAAACCTCACAGTTTTCCTTGTCTCAAGTTTACCTACAGTAATTTTAAATAGAATAATATGTGTCCTACCTTGGTGCAGTGTGCTCTCCTTCCTGGACCTCTTCTTCTTCTGTGTTTTAGTTGGCAGTAACCTGAAACTGAACAGTCACTTAGGCATAGTGGGAGTATGGGATTGTATGCACATGGGCTTATATGGAGTCTGGGAACTTGATTGTATTCAACATCAAACTGCAAGATACTGTGACTAAAAATAACCCTGACAATTAGGTGCCTCATAAAAAGTCAAGAAACAAAGCCTTTCATTGTAGACTTCCCAGTTCCTATCCAAGTAGAGTGACAACACTAATAAACTGATTCCTGCTTGGTGTCTTGTGTGCAACATGTAGTTATGAACATTTTGCACCATTGTTGGTTGCTCGTCCTCAGCTGGAGCTCAGGCATGGAGGCTGCAAGGGGCTGGGGGGCCTATGCTGCTGCTCATATGACTAAGACGGCTTTTTTTGTTGAGGTTTTTTGTTTGGTTGGTTTTGGGTTTTTTGTTTTGTTTCTTTGATTTGGTTTGCCTTTCCTGTTTGGTTTTTTGTGTTGGTATGTTTTTGTTTTGTTTTGTTGTTTTTTTGAGTGTTGAATGTCAGTTAATTAGTTAATTTCACAGGTATCTAAAGGAACAACAAACTGATTCAATAGCTCTTAACTGCATGAATCTGATTGTATACAGAACAGAAATTGATGGAGAGACCAAACACAGGCCATACCAAGAGTCAGTTCAAATTCATGCAGTGAAGAGCTATTGAATCAGTTTGTCATTCCCTTACACACTCAGACCTGACACTCAGAATCAGTGTGTATTTGTATTTATGAGCTTTCTTGAATGTTTTTAGTTCTTTTGTTGGGTTTTTCTGATGAAGTACATAAGGATGATGACTACCTGATGTACTAATATGCTCTGAGTCCCATCTGCTGGTGAATACCTGAAATGATGAGCAGCTGAGCCAGGTCCTTGTGCTGCCTTGATCAGAAATATTTGGTCTGCCACGAAGAGTTTGTTTTCTCTGTAGTGGCTGATGGCTTCTGTCTGGTAATAAGACAAAAACAACCACCCAAAACATCTCAAACTATCAATGAGAATTAGTGATTAGCCTCCACATGAGCCTAGCAATAAATCTGCTCTATTCCTCTTCAGTCTTTGTGACAGCTAGTGACAGAGAGACTCTCAATGTGTAATTGTTATGACTAGTGCGTGCCCCTGCCTTTTCTCCCTGCTATTTGTTCATTAAAGAGAAGTGCTTTCTCTTTGAGATTGGTTAAATGCTGCTGCTTTCAGTAGCTTACTGTTTGTCTTTCTCCTCTTAGCACTTAAAACTTTCACACTCTTTTCCAGTTATTAGCTTTGCTCAGAGTATATTCCCAGGTAATCCTTGGAATGCCTCCCTGAATCAGTATTTCTTTCAGATTTAATATTGAAATTTATGATTAGGAAACCAACATATAAGGGTAAGCAGCATCTGAGTTTGTTCTTTTCTCTCAAATAAATGGACATCAACAAGAGAAGGAAATAATTTCTCAGTTCTCTCTCCTATCTGCTACTTACTTTCAGATATTAAAGCTTTTAGAACCCTATGAGAACACAGGGTTCAAAGCATCAAAATTTTCTTGCTAGCTTTTCAGTAGTGGTCATATTTCTTAGCTTTATTTCACCTGAATGAGGAGTCACAAGTAAAACTGTGGCCTGCACTCTCTCTGCCCTGTGGTCTGAGCTGCTGCACGTGCTGCTCCTTGGTCCTGCTCGTGCGAGAAGATCACCTGCTGCTGGACCTTTGTTTGTACCACTTGTGATCTGTGCAGAACCTGCTTGCCCTGGGCTCTGCTCTCTGCCCACACCTGTAAATTGTGAAGGCCAAAAGGAATTCCTCCCTTTGGAAGCACCCCAAGAGCTGTGGAGGAAACCTGTGGTGGGGCTTTCAAATGTCTGGCTGAACATTGCTTCAGGGCCTACCAGTGTTTTTCTTTCTGCCAACGGGATTAACTGGGTTTTTATATCCACTTTTCTTGGGAGACAGGAGCAAGGAGAATGCTTGTACTTGAAATGATGTAGTTGCTGTTGTTAACTCAAGTAGGGTGGCCAGAACATGCATATTTCTGGCATTTTCCTAAAGTATGAACCCCTACCAAATGTATAATTCTATGGACACTTCTGCTGAAAGTGACAAATTTTTGAAAAAAAAAAGAAACTACTTATTAAGTCCTTTCTAAATTGTAAATGAAATTAATTAATTTCCTATTTTTGTAATTAGTCTTTCAAAAATTACATGACACTGATGTGAGAGAAAATTTTTTAGATTAAACTGGTTACAGAGATACATTGGCAGAAAACAAGTCTTGCTTCAAGAGGTCAGAAGTAATCACATACAGTGTTTTGTGCTATATATCCTAGGCAAGAGGAAGGGGTAAATGATAACATACTTAAAAGAAATTTTATTTTTTTGGTTTTCAAGCTGTTTAGCAACTGCCGTAAGAATTCCAAAACATAAAGTTCCATTAGTGATACAGTGTAAGTAACTCTTTTTCATTTGTTACAAAGAGATATATAAATCAATGGAAAGTCAGAAATACTGTTTCATTCTATGGCATAGAATGAAAATATAATTCTAGTCTTTTATTAGGAAGTCTGTAGCTCAACAGCATTTTGTGCATATTCTAGTAGGTTCTTTTTTAGATGTCTGGATTATTGTGTTAAAAGTATCCTTTAGTGTCAAATTGTGGAAAATGAAAATTCAAGACCACAAGTCAAAAACCCTCTTCTATGAAATTGAATTTCCAGAGCCAGAAACTGTGAGCCACTTTTTCATTGGAACAGGTGTTGGCACTCACATTCCTTGGAAAACCTTCCACATGCAATCCATCGCAGAGAGGTCAAAGTGGCTTCAGTTTGTGCAACACTTAGAGGGCTTTGAAACCTGCTCAGGGAAGGTTTTAACTGCTTACATGAAATATAGATCTTTATTACAAAGAATGCATGTTATGTATGTAATGTGGTTCTGTGCAACAGGCTCAGTTCTCAAAGGTGTGTTTTTCTTGGTCTGTACTATCCAAGCACACCTTTTCCCTTATAGTCTCAATCTCTACAGTAAAACTAAGAAAATCATGATACTTTCATGAACTCAAAAACCCCAATCCCAGGCCTTATGTCAGGCTTTTGCTTCTGTTGGAACAAACAAGTAGTTTTCTCAATTTAAACCATTACTGAAATGCAAAATAACAGATGCTCTCTACAGCACACCTCTTCAGCACTATGAAAAACATTACCAGAAGACAGCATGGGGACAGTTCCTCACAACAGTGCCATATAATTTATAGAACTTATTTGATGCATGCAATGATCTGCCCTTTTCAGAAGTGGTGACTGTTTGGTGACGGAAATGGAAACTTAGGTCATTGGGTCTTACTTTAGGGCCTGTACTTACACTGATCTTATTCTTTTATTCGTCTAAGAATACTTATAGTTTCAAACATATTTATGTTTAGTACCCTTGGAAGAGAGATGAACCTTTTAAAAGCAAATAGAGGTTTTGGAATTACTACAGAGGAGTCAGAACTATGATTACTGCTTTTAAAAAGATAGCTATTGGAGGGCTATCATTGATAATGAATTTATTCACAGAAAAAAATTGTTCTATTTGAAATGCACAAACACATACATACACATGCATGTGCTGATTTTGTTGATTATATATGAGTATTTGTAAGTTTAATGTGGAAATCCTGTTGACTTATTAAAACACTTAAAGATTTTATGGATATAAGGCAGATGTGGATTTTTAGCTGCATCTCATCATCATAATGCATTTTAATATTCTGATTAAATATTCTTGAAAATGAAATGTATGGTTCATTGCCTTTTCATTATGAGTTTGGTGTTCGAGTGGGGAAGGTTTCTGCCTTTCTGCATCTTTTTCTATCTTGATTGTGGACACTGATCCAAATTATAGGCATAGGTTTCATAGGGTTATTTGTTTTGTTTCCAGATGATTTAGTTAATATTTTTGAGTGAACAAAAAGGATACTAGAATTGAATAGGTTGAAAATTCTGCTTCCTCTATTTTGAATATTAGAAGGAAACTGCAATTAAATTGATGCCTTCAGGAATTAATGGGGAGGGAAATAATCTCATCCAGTTTGGGTGAATAGATGTAATTTTTCTTAAGTTCACATTTGTAACTCCCATTCCTTTTATCAGTAATTAGACACGCACATTAAGGGAAGAATGTCACAATGTTTTGTTTCTTTGAGAATTTTGGCATGAGAGTAGAGAGCACATTCATGTGAGCTGGATCTGTTACTGACCACAATAGCTGCAATGGAACAATTACACTTCATTTGTTCAATAATTTTGCTAAGAAGCAAATATTCATTGTAGTTCTGTGGATGAATAACATACAGCAGATTCACAGCTTCAGGGAAGCATCAGTATTCCTATTCCAGGAACAAGAACTTCACTCTTTCTGGGTGATCTATTCTGGAAAAGGCCACTGGTATGGGGTAGAGCAGTGCTGGGAAAAGACTGCATAGACTTTGTGCAAGAAAGCTTAAAGTTGCCTTTTTAGTGTGATGTTGCAAGGGAAAAGAGTGGAAATAGCCTGGTTTAGTTTTTATTCTGTAAGCATCCTACCTGTTTTTGCTGGAGTTAAGTTGCATAAATTTCATAAATAAATGTAAGTAACAGGGTGTATATCTGTGTCCTGGATCTTGGCAACTCCACGTGTTACATTATCCACATTACCAAGGGGTAAAGGTTTAAACTAACAGCGAGTAGATTCAGCATAGATGTAAGGAAGATGATTTTTACAATAAGGGTGGTCATGGTGGACCAGGTTGCCCAGAGAGGTGGTAGATGCCTCATCCCTGGAAACATTCAAGGTCAGGCTGGATGGGGCTCTGAGCAACCTGATCTAGGTGAAGATGTCTCTGCTCATTGCAGGGGGGCTAGAGTAGATGGCCCGAACTCTTCTATGATTATGACCGTACGAGTGGAATTAATTTTAATTATAGACCTGTACAACTTTCGTGGTTGGTTTCAACTCATCTTGCAGTGGCCTTTTATAGCCAGAGGATAGAGACATACTTTTGAAAGGATGCTGCATCTAGTTACAGGCATAGTGGTTGAGCAGGAATGGCTTAGTTGACGATGGCTGGGTTTGCTCACAGCTCCTTGACTGCCTATTCTTCTGCATGTTCAGACAGACTAAAATGTTGAGGAGTAAAAAGAAAGTAAGAAGGGAGAGAGAAGGAATGCTTTGCTTAAGGAAAAAGCATATCTGAAACATTTTAGAGCACAGGAGCTGCAGGAGCAGCACCACCCATCCTCCATATAATATTCCTGAGATACCAGCAGCATTTTAGTGAAAATTTTAAGTTCAATAAGTAATACAAATATGAAAAATAAATTTCTAAATGGATTTTTTTTTTTTTTTACAGTTTAGGGGTTTTGTAATCTGAACCTGGTAAATGTTGAAATAGTTTGCCTTTTTCACGCTTCCAGCATTGTGTTGCCTTGTATTCAGGGTGAAGCCCAAGCTGGCTTTTTCTACAAAGGACTCTGCCAGTTAAAAGCTTGTTGCAGAAAAGGGTGGTATTCTATCATCTGAACATCACATACAACCATTTTAGTTCTGGAATGATCAGGCTGGTACAGACTCCTTTCTTCTCTATGCTTCAGTGTCATGGAAATTTATATTGCTAATTATAAAATATGGATTAATATCAACAAATTAGTAACAGAGATGTGAATTACATAATCAAACTCATCATTTAGTAACTTAAAAGCACATACAGGAATAATAATAAATTCAAGGGAATTTAGTCCTCACAACTTTTAGGGGGGGATTTCTTTCTGTTGGATTTGGTTTTGGATTTGGTTTTTTAGGCATTTGTATGCTTCAGCTTACAATGAGGGGCCTCCTCCACTATTATTATGGTATTTTTCCCTCAGTAAATGACAGGCGTTATTGGTACATAGAGATACATTGTACATTCTCTCACTGCAAAGCCTTCATTGCATGCCATTAGATAACAGCATGTGTTCCGTAGCTGCGGTCTCTTAGCAACTAACTCTGACTCTTTCTTTTGAATTCTCCTTTTGTGACCCAGAGTCAGGTCTTTAGACATAAACCTCAGCCTGCTTTTCTATTTCCAAGACAGTGAAAACCAGAATGTTTTGGGGTGATTATGTAAAATCCAGATAGTGTGAGAATATGTGTTTCTAACTATTGCAAGTACTGAAAATAGAGATAAATTTGTATTTAATAATTTAATAATATATATACTATAAAAATTCTGCTGGTTTATGGTATTGTTGGTAGTGGCATGCCAATATATTTTAATATGAAATGTTATTTTAAGAAAACACATAATTAAAATCTGCAGAGATGGCAGTATTATGTTTATATAAAAAATGTGTAACACTTTTCACTGCTGTAGATATTAAAGTATGTACTTTGGGGGATGGTGGTTTGTTGGTTTGGGGTTTTTTTGCTGTTATATATCTGTATTTGATACAAAAATGGACAAAGAAGAGCATTCCTTCCAGGCAGGACATTAGGAGCTATGCTTTCAAAACAGAGGTTTACATTCAGATCTTTGTGTGTATGCTCTCAAAGCTCCCATTTAATGGGTATTTTTTTTGAGATGTTACTTGCCTTTAAGTGGAAATGTGTACTGGAAAACCCTTTATTTCCTAAAGAAAACCCTGGGTTCAAGAATTATTTTATTAACCTAAATCTTCTATTAATTCAATTAAGGAACGTAAGAGTTACTCTGGTGAGTTGGTGGTGAACTGCTGTAATGAATAATGGTCCTTCTAAACTCCAGATATATTTTTATGTCCAGACAGGTCTGTGGTGAGGAAATATGATTATAACAGAATACGTCAAAATGCACTGAAGAGATTTTTCACAATAAGCACTTTTTTGTTGTTTTTTTTTTTTTTTTTTTTTTTTTTTTTTTTTTTTTTTTTTTTTTACCGCGGTTTTTTT
>VZRQ01004001.1:558153-606588 GCA_013397975.1 Machaerirhynchus nigripectus | reverse complement strand
ACCGAGGCATGTATAATGTTTAGAAATCTTTCTGAAGTGACAGTTCTGGTCAATTCTTCTATGTTAAGCTGATTAACTGTTTCTGACCTTTCAAAGTATGTCATATATAATCCTGGAGGACCACCAGAGTTGAAACTATTCTGTTAGTTTTGACATTCCATCAGGCTTTCTGTCTGTTTCACAAGCAATCCTAATTCACTTGTTTTTAGGTAATTTGACAGGTCATTGTTAACATCATTACTAATAGCAAACTGCTACAAGTTACACATGTTTTGACAAGAGGAGTCTTCAAGACATGGTGATACCCATTAATTAGAAGAGAAGAAAAGTGCTTATTTCTTTTGCCCAAGAGCTGGATATTATCTTAATATTTTGGGACAAGAAGAGAGAAAAGAGTATGTTTACTTCAGGAAAAAAATCATATGTTTCTCTCTGAAAATGAGTGAGAACCAAGTGGAAACTATCATGACACTGTAGTGCACATCACCATATTTGGAAAGTTTCTCTTTGTGGTAGCTTTTTGTCAAGCAGATTTGAGTGAAATATCACTTCTCTGCTGCTACTTTATCTAGCTTGTTTTGATCAATCAAGTGTGTAACCAATTTTATCAGCAAATGTGAAATAAGAGCTAGTCTGTTGAGGTCTTTCCCTTCCTCAGAGGTAAAAAGTTGAGAAGTTCTATACCCTTAGCCAGTGAATGCAATGTAACCCAAATGTGAGCCTTCTAGGAGAGGGATAGAAAGACCATGCCTGAAAAGTCTGTTAGGTGATGCATGGTTTAAGGAGTCATGTGAGTGAATAAGTGTTTTGTTGCTGAGAGGGACTGAAATTCATAAACAGTTGTGCTCGTTTTGGCTGGAATAGAGTTAACATTCTTTACAGTGGCTGTGTTCTGGATTTGTGCTGAACACAGGCTGATAATACAGAAATGTTTTTGTTATTGCTGAGCACGGCCTACACAGAGCCAAGGCCTTTTCTGCCTTTCCTTCTGCCATGATGGTGAGGAAGTTGGGGAGGCATGGGAGACTGGGAGGAGACACAGCCAGGACAGGTGACCCCAGCTGACCAAAGGGGTATTCCAGACCATCTGACATCATGCTCAGTATATAAAGTGGGGGGAAGAAAGAGGAAGGGGGTAGGACATTTGGAGTGATGGAATTTGTCTTCCCAAGTCACTGTTACACGTGATGGAGCCCTGCTGTCCTGGAGATGGCTGAACACCTGCCTGCCCATGGGAAGCAGTTAATTAATTCCTGGTTTTTCTTTGCTTGTGTGTGTGGCTTTTGCTTTCCCTATTAAACTGTATTTATCTCAATCCATGAGTTTTCTATTTTTTTGCCTTCCAATTCTCTCTCTGATCCTGCTGGTGGGGGAGTGAGTGAGCAGTTGCATGGAACTTGGCTGATGGCTGTGGCTTAACCATGGCAACAGTAAAGAGATAAGAGGGTGGTATTATGTGTGGTTGAAGTGGGTTCAAAATTCAACGTGGAAGAGGAAATACAGCACAGAAGTTTTGGAGAGAAGCTTGCATAGAGATTTCTTTCTACTTTCACTCACCAACCAGCAAAGCATGCAAAAGCTAGACTGGTCTGAAGCCTTAAAATCCAATATCCAATCAGTAAAAATGGTCAGATCCTGCTTTGAGCTTCCCATCTTGGTATAAAACTTACAAATTATACATGAAAAATAGTTGGGCTTAAAAACAAGAATGGAGCAAACCTTCAGGAGGACCTCAGTTTGGTACTATACTTGAAACCAGTATCTGTGAGAGTCAATCAAAGTGTCTTTCTGCAAGGCACTAAATTAAAGGCACACCCCATGCAATGTTCATCCATTCCTGATTAGACAAAAACACTTGAAGAAGTTCTGGGTGGCTGTATCCCCTTCCTGTCACAATAGTGATCAGGCCCTAGAGCTGTACTTTAAGGTCTGAGCTGTGCTTCTCAGCCCTTGGTATTGCGGGCCAGGGGAGCGCTCAGCACCTCCCTCTGTGCCTGCGTGCCTGGCTTGCTTTCCACTGGGAATCTCTACGCGTGTGGGGAAGGGAATTGATGTCTGTAATCTGAACAGCTACAGGCAAAACCAAATGCCACTTTTCTGTTTATCAGAAGTGATTTCCACCAAAGCTAAATGAAGGCCACTGAGCCTGATCCACTTTACCTGTAGGAACTTGATGGAAATGGGGGTCCTGACACAAATGTAAAGATGGAGCTGGTGTGGAAAGAACCTGGGATGGGAATTTGAGACCTGACATATTTACCTACATGGGGTACTGGCCTTGCCTTGTCTCTGTCCAGAGAAGAGCAAGCATCTGAGGTTGCAGCTGTTTGGTATAAAAGATTTGGTAACAAAATGTTTGTGGAAAATGCTTTCAGACAGTAGCGAAAAAAAAGAGCAAACTGATGGCTTCAAAACTATGTGCTTGCATTCTCTGAACTGCAAGAAAATTCTACTAAATAATTCCTGTGACAGATTATAATAGTGGTTTACTTTATGTGTTAGTCCATGTCTTTTCCTGACATAACGTAGAGTTCTAACTTACTCTATTGTCCTCACCAAGCCTGCTTTTGTTGCAATGTGATTTCTTTCTAGTGTCTTGTTTTATTGTCTTCATTTGTCTTATGTTTAATTTTATTATTGTCAAGAAAAGTCATGTTAAATTATACATCTTGATACCTATTATACCTCTATATGTATATACGTATTATAATGTTATCCTGTAATAGTTGACTTTTAGAAAGGAGAAAATTAACAAATCAGGGTAATGACAGAGCAACTAAGCAGGGGGACAAACTTGAATGATAGCCTAGGACTAGAGTGTGTGCTGTAGTTTAGCATTTAAAGTAAAGAATGACTCTGAAGTAGCTTTCTTTAGGCAGTAAAGAAAATGCCAGTGCAGCAATTTCTCTAATCACATGGATTGACATTTACTTTGAGATTGAGCCTGCCTGTTAGTTAATTAGCATGGTGGAGTCACATTGCACTCAGCTCTGCATCTCAGCAGGCTCCTACTGCAAGATTTACATTTCACTGGGAGGAAACAGTCTTGATAATGAAATGATGCTTTGCAGAGATATGTGCAAGGGAGCACAGCCAGATTATGTAAATATGATTTATACAAAGCTGTAGCACGTGGGTCCTGCTACTGAGATACTGATCTATAACTCACTGATGGCTCTTGTGATTTCACATATATGTGCTTGGTGATTGGTATTAACTTTTAAGATCTTTTTTTTTATGTATGCCATAAAAGGCTTACATCAAAGTTAATATATATCGCCTACGTTTCCCTGATAGCATTTTGTGATGTTTATCTTCTCTGTCTTTGTCTCTTTGGACTCCAACAATCAGTCACGGTGACATTTTCAAAGGAGGAAGATTCCTACTGAATGCATCGCATTTAACACCAAAATTAAGTTAGAGATGCTCAGGAACTGAAATATAATGTGCAGTATGTACTTGCTTCATTCGAGTGCCAGTGCTCTTCAGCTGGGAGCACTTCCTATTTTTTTCTCATTATTTGAAAAAAGCAGAATGATGGGAAGAGGAGTTTTGCAGAAAGTTGTATTGGTACCACTGCAGTAGCTGAAGTTTCTGAGAAGGTTTAGAAAGCCATAGCCTTTGTTGAGATTTGTTCCTAACTTGCTTGACCCATGTGGCATTCCTTCAGCTTCTCCAATTACCCATGAAAATGAGGACTCAGGGCTTTGTGCTTGCCAAAGGCAGGGCAAGGTCTGGGCTTTATGTTGTTTTTCTACCCTCAGGATGATCCAAAGATGTTTTCAGCCTTGTTCCATCTTTATAGGACTGTGTGCCTGAATATGTTCTTTCCCATTTTCCCTGTGATAACTTCAAAACCTCATGGCCTCCTTCAACCAGACAGCCCTCAAAGGGGATGGATTTCTATGGGATTTATACCAGGAAGAGTGGGACTCATGCTGCCTCAGCAACGGCTGCTGTGAACTGCTGCATGCTCTGCCAGCAGGGTGCCCATGGGGATCCCTTCCCTGCCTGGGGCAGCAGCAGCGGGGAGACACAGTGAAACAGGGGTAATGTGTGCCTCCCTGAGTGGAAGGACCAAAATGAAATCCCTGAGAAATCATCTGCACTCACTAGCTTTTAAATTGCTAACAAAACACACTGCTCTTCCAAGAAAAGCCTGCTTGCTCTTAACATGAAAATGAATATATTAATACAAATAATGTCTCTGTTCCATTAAAGTACTCTGAAGGGAGAAATAAGAGAATCAAACCCCTTGTTTCTAAGCTCATCACTCTGGAGAATTTCCTGAAAGTGATTAAATTGCTACATTCAAACAGAGAGGGAAAACATGCTGACAGCACGTTGCTTTTATTCTGCTTTGGCAAGTAAGAAGATTTGAGTATCTAAAGTCCCTACTGCATTTTAGGAATGCAAGATAGGGTCAGGAATTGTAGAAAACAGAAGTTGCCATTGTTAGTTGTTGAGCTAGGATCCTGTTCTGCTGATTTTTGAACAAGTGGGCAGGCACTGACAAGTCATTGAAAGGAGAAATCTGCAGATGGTTTGAGAACTGTGGCCAGAGTAAGAGAAAGCAGAAAGCTAATTAGGCTTGTAAATATGTAAAAACAGCCTCCAAAATAAAAATATATTTAATTGATATGTATATGTGTATTTCTAGGTGAAAAACTATCATTTGCATGGAGTAACTTTTAATAAAATGATTTATAAACATCACAATCTTTGGTTTCTACCTTGTTTAAAAAGTATAATAATAGATTTCACCTTCTTCCACACACCAAATATGTAAAAATCTTCAGGTTTTATTATTCACCTCCCACAGGAAAAATGGATTTGAGAGTGAAAATTGTGAGCTAGGATAGTGTAACAGAACTATAGAAATCTACTAAAAAAACTACTCAGACCAGCTTCAAATCTCATAAATTCGACTTCACAAACAGTAACAGGAAGCATACGCACAGGTTTGGGATTATCTGTGCTTTTCCTAGAGGGGCAGAGGCCCCAGATATCCTCAGGACATCATAATTACTGACTGGTTCTCTGGGGAATCCCTGTTTGTGTGTTCTCAAATGTACTTCTGAGTAGACAAATTAAGTGCTTTTCATTTTTCTTTCAACCCAAAACATCTTACAATTTGAAATTCTTTCCTTTGAGAAAAAACACAACTAAGTACTTCAGTGGTTGGATCCTCATCTGAAAATGCCAATAGAGCTAAACTGCAGTGATGTTTGAGTGGACTAAAGGGCTGGACTCATAAGGGAAGTCTTATGATACTGTAAATTCCACTTAAATCTCAAAGAAAATTGCTTATACTGCATAAATTGCTTATACTGCATATTGACTGTAGGTTAACAGAAATTCATTCTGCTTTCCCCTCTTTCTCCTTAAACCTGAGTATTGAACAGCTTTTGCTTTTCAGCCCCTTTGCTTTCTGGGACGTTGTGAAAGAACTGCTGGACTTTTCACTACATTTTTCACATGCTTTTATGGAGTATCAGCTGCACTTATGCATAACTATTGATAGGTTTTCTTATTCTTCCCATGTTGCTTTCCTCCTGGAAGAGCAAAGTAACTGAAAAATTAGACCTAAATGTCTATCCATGCCCAATGGTAAAGGTCTGTAACCTTTTTTTCCTGAAAGGAATAATGCAGTGTTCAACCAGACTGATTTACATTTGCTGCTTCTAATTTTCTGGTTTTTCCCAGACTACTAAAGGGCTAGTATTTCACAGCTGGTGCCAGTGACAGTAACTGTTGTACCACTTCTCTTTCTTTCAGTACATTTGTCTGATATTTCTCTTTATTTCAGCTTCTGCTTGTACTTCTTGCTAGTAGCTTATATAGCCAACAATATTAGCTTCCAGCTATTAAATATACATTAATATGCAAAGATTAACGACATATAAAATTATTCCTGATTGAGTAATACTGATCATTTCCCATCATTCCAGTGGATGCTTGAGATTATCACAGCAGAATGTGTTGCTGACAGTATAGTTCTCTATTTTTATTTTCTGCATGTATGTTTATCTTGAGGCTATTGCTTTTTTAATACACAAAAGAATATGTGAATACCAAAATAGTATCTGCAAGGTGTCAGTTGGATGGATCCTCAGGTGCTTTCATTGCCACATGTCCACTGAAATCATTTCCCAGTGCCTCTTGTATTTATTCAAGGTATAGACTGTGACTCTGGACTAAAGCAAGTTGCCTAATGCCACACTGACAGACTGTGGTAGAGGGAGGAACTGATCCCATACACATACCTTTACTACTGAATCAAGATTTCTCTGGTTTCTTACTACATTTTATTGTCCATACGCTTTTGAAATAGTGCAACGTTATGAATAAGCTCAAATAATAAGCAAATCTGAAACATACGATTAATTGACCTTGGCACTACTTAAAGAAAGCCATTAGTGTGCATATCACAGGCTCCTTCCAGCTGCCACTGAAGTTTCTGTTAAGATTTCCCAGTACTTCTTTATGACCTGGAGCAGGCTTCAGGAGTGGCAGTGTATCCCATCCAGTTGGAATAGCATTCCAGTTTAGTTTAACTAAAGATAGATGTACAGCTTTTAAACAGCAGAAGGAGAGAAAAAAAAGCAAAATAATTTCAAGTGAAAATTATTTGACAAACTTTCCACTGGTATTTAGTTTACAGTGAGGAAACAAAGCTATTGGCTCAGGAAATTGGTAAAGCCTCAGGAAAGAAACAAATGTTTAAAAAAATTTTTCCATTTTATGTCTATATTTTCTGCAGAGCAAAACAAAAAATATTAAATAAAGTGTCAAGGATCTTCCACAAGAAAGAATTCAGCTGAGCATGAGTGCATGAAATTCAAGAAGTTTTTAACATCTGTGACAGTTTGTTGTGTGCTTTGAAATAGAAAGCAATACTAAAGAAGAAACATTCAGTTGACAAAGGTCCCTCAACTCAATAGAATTTCACTTAAGATCGTTGCAATCCAGACATCAAAAACTGACAGATATGATGTTTTGCAACCTTGTCTGGTTTTGCTCAAGTCTTGGTCTTATTTTTGATTTCATGAAAATGAATGATAAAACTCTTGTTCCTGTCACTGGGAGACATCTGTGCCCTGCTATGAAGTTCACATCCAAAATTCTGCCAAGAATATACAGGCAACACTTTCTGTCAGAAAAGAATTCAGGATAAAATTGAACACACTAATTTTTCTTTGCATCTGCATTATGAAGCACCAAAAATGTTCACCCAAATGATTTGTACCAGTGGCTGAAAACGATGGTGCTTCTGTTTGGCACAACTGGTACACTGAAATGTTGTGTTGCATTGCTCTGGGATTACAGCTGGGAGAGGATCTGGCACCTCAAACTGTGATAAATGTTAGTATTATTTTTTATAAGATAGTAGGCATTGTATAAAAAGAAAAATCTAACATTTAAGCAGTTACACTAGCTTTTGCATGGCTTTAGTGACCTAGTAAATGACCTAGTGAGCTAGTAAAATATAAGACGACATTGCATGACCAGCCAAACCTTTTCTATGCATTGTCAGCTTTAAGCTGCTCAGCCCTGCAGCTTTCTGTGGATTTGCAAGAGTTGAAGTCCAGCTTGCAGTCAACCTTAACAATGTCAGAAATGTTGCTAAGATGAAACTGCTGCCATACTTTATGCATGTTTTGTTGTGAATATTTTCTCCAAATATTCTTACAAACCATTTATTAACTGCCTGTATAAAGAAAACATTTCTGGAGAATGATCTAGGGAGTACAGAGGAAAAGCTGCTCTTTAAACTGTGTTTAAACCTTTGAAATTGCGAGCAGTAAGTGGCCATAGATTTTTTACTAGCTCAGGGAGCTGCAGTCGGTTTCATTCTGAAAAGGAAGTATTCAGGCTGGAAAAGGTTTTCAGAAGTACAGGCATCCAAAATATTACCAGAACAATAGCCAAGAGCAAAGTTCTTGGTCACAATAATACAGTAATAAAATTTAAATTCACAAGTATTTGTTATCAGTTTATTTACAATAATCAGAAGAGATTAGCAGAAACGGTCATTGAATATATTTGGGAAGTGCATACAGTCAAACAGATATGTTGTTTTCTCTCAATATTTTTTAATAAAAAAATAAAATTTGAGGAACACTTTGTTCAGTGCAAGCGATCACATGGCTTTCAGTTTTCAGATACATGGAGCACAAACAGAACAATGCACATAAATCAAGATTGTTTGTGCCAGACAAATATTCCCCCTCACTTGTTTTAAAGTGAAATGATGATCTGATGGCCAACTCAGTTTTTTCATGTTTTAGTAAGCTTGGTGCTTTGAAGCACAGGAAATATAAGCTGCAACCAATATAGTACTCCAGTTGCTTATGGCTGGTTCAGTGGCATGTATCTTTAATTTGTTATTTAGGATATTTACAGGAATAAAATATTTTCCTTTCTTTTTTCCTAACCCTTTCCTTGAGAGTTCTATGGGGTTGTTATTCTAACTTTAATAATTTCAGAGTCGTACACACCCTGAATAAGAACAGTTCATATGACAGAAGACCACACCGGAAATTTTGGCATTACAGAAATCTTTTTCCCCTTCTCATTAAGTGCAGTCTTATATCTTCAGATATATAGGCCCTCTTTTGAGGAAGATTGCCCACTTTTCCCTAATTTTTACTTTTGATTCTTTTCTTTTGGCCAAAGGAATCTTGCCCAGCTGGCATTTCTTTAACCAACCTCAAAAGATGTTTATTCTACTTAATTTTAAAAGGCTAATAAATTATAGTATCACAGACCTTTCCTGTTTATCTTCAGAGAGGTGGTGTTTGCTTGTATCTCTGCGCTGGCCTTGCCATGAATCTGAACAGCTTATGGAAATACAGGCCTGAAAATCAGGGATTACTTATGGATATTTCCTTTTAGTACAGGCAAGACTGACAGGTTCACTTCAATTGTTTGATTTCTAAAATGAAGAATATTTATTAATTTTACTGAAACCCAAGATTATAAATGCTGTTAAATGTATTCCTTTGCAGATTTTTTATCTGAAGTGGTTACAAAAGCAACTTTGGCTCTCGATTAAGATACAGTACTTAGCCCTGTAATCCTAAACTTACTGTCCTGACAGCTGGGGAGCTGGAGAGAAACAGCATTCCCTTTATTTGTGTTTCTGTCTTTGGCAACTTTTACTGGTTCATGGTGGAAATGCTGAATTGAATATGTCTTCCTAACAACCAGCTCAGCCATAAAAAAAAAAAAAGAGAGAGAGAGAAAGGAAATTCAGTAGATTAAAGGAAAAGCTTATTTATCATAGCTGCAAATTATTCCATTAGAATTTTAACAAAATTTAGTTTTTAAAGGCTCAAGAAATGAAACTCAATAACTTCAAGCACTGCTCTGAGAATTAGGAAGATTTCTAAGATTAAGTGAATAAGATGTCACTTAGAAGATGAGTAAAAGCTTTAGAAGATCTATTTTCACACAGAGAGTTTGGCATCACATTTGGGACTAAACATTTTTTATTTTCTCCACAAGATGCAGGTTCATACAAGCATGTGCTAAGTCATTTAATACTTAGAATTTTTTAAAAAAGTTCATTTATAAATAGCCGTGACTCTCCAGGAGTTCAGCTCTCACCTCACACCTGTTGGCATCTAGGACATTTTCAAAGAGAAGTGTTCTCTGTGGTAAATGCCGATTGGTGTAACTATATCATGCTAAAAAGGAATTAGTTTGACAAATTAATTTGGAAAAACCAAGGCTGAAACAGAATTCCTGGTTAAAATTGGAGAGCAGCCTTTCTGACAGCAGCTAGTCTTAAACTTGGGTTGTGGCAGATCATCTGGAGCCATTGCTATGCCTGATTTGCTGCACAGATGTGTAAAATCTGAAATCTGATATCCTTAGTGTAAGTCATCATTCCTTGGTAAAATCATCTTTAGTGATGATGAGAAAGGAACAATTTTGTTTACAATTTCAAGTACCTACTGCTCTTGCTCACTTTTTTCCATGCGTGTGTCTGTCTGCATATTTACACACTGCTGTGTCTGTGGTTTTGGGGTACCAGTTAGATGTGCAGGGGCTTGTGGCACAAAGCCAGCACATTCAGAGGCCGTACATTAGACGACAGCAACACAGAAAGCCGTAACTGCCAGGGAGCTAACTGCTTTAACCAGGTATCCACAATGGTATCTGGAGTACCAAAGAATTTGGATTAACATAGTTTTGTTTTAATTGGTCTTTTTTTCATCACCATCCTTTTATTTTTTCTAACTTATTTTGGCATTTACAGCTATGGTAGGGCTTTTTTGAGAAAGGCAAGGAAGCTGGGAGTTCTGAGAAGAAAAGATTTCCTGGCTACAAGTCATGTGCCTGGACCACAAATTCTCCTTCTCAGAAAATCAAATTTTGTACTAGCTTGTATCCTTGATTATTTCTCCTTTCCTCATATTTTGGGTTGGTTTGGACGATGTCAAAGGATACTTCAGAATAATGTCACAGATGAAAAGTCTTTGTTAAGAGACAGTATTGTAAATTTCTTCTCTTGTTTGTGTGTGTTTGTTTATTTTCTAAGCAATGACTGAAGTCATATTTCACCATTGTTTGTTCCAGATGTGTCTGATACATCCAGAGAAGGGCAATGAAGCTAGTGAAGGGTCCAGAGAGTGACTCATACAAGGAGTGGCTGAGGGAGCTGGGGTTGTTTAGCCTGGAGAAAAGGAGGCTCAGGGAAGACCTTATCACTCTGTAACCTTAGAGGTGGTTGTACAGAGGGATAAGGTCTTCCCTGAGCCTCCTTATCACTCTGTACAACCACCTCTAAGGTTACAGACAGGTGAGGGTCAGCCTCCTCTGCCAGGGAGCCAGCGACAGGCCAAGAGGACACAGTCTCAAGCTGTGCCAGAGGAGGTTCTGATCAGTCATTAGGAGGAATTTCTTCACTGAGAGGTTGTTAAGTGTTGGAATGGGCTGCCCAGGGTGGTGGTGGATTCACCCGGAGGTGTTCAAGATACGACTGGACGTGGCACTCTGTGCCATGGTGTAATTGACAAGGGGGTGATTGGTCAAAGGTTGGACCCAGTCGTGGAGGTCTTTTCCAGCCTAACTGATCCTGTGGTTCTGTGATCCTACAACGCCTGTTTCATTTTAAGTCGTAAGTATGTGCATTTTTAAAAGGTGTGGAGGTATTTGACTAGGAAAGAGGTTCGACAGATACCAGCTATGAGTTAGGCTTTTAATGAGTCATTGCTCATGTAAGCAATTAAATCTGTAAAAGATAGCTCAATAGGCCATGCAGGCTTTCTTTTTTTATTTGAATTATTTTGTTCTTTTTTTCTTTTGAGTAGCTACCTGTGGACTGTTACAGTTATCTTATTAAAGGTATGTCTTCCAGCTCTCAGTGAAACACTAGAATGAAAGTGCTTCAATACTATCATCTTTCTAGTTACTAACAGGTCTTTCTCTGTTGTAGCTGTAAATGTCCTAAATTACAGAAAATATTTTTAATACATAAATACTATCCAAATCTTCAGAAGCAATTCTAGAGTCTGCTTTTAGAGTACAGTTCATCTATAGAAGGTTACATAGGAAATTAAAGGAGCTGATAGTCTTTCTTTGCAGTTAAGCAAACTTAAGAACTCAGGAGAGGTTAAATAAACATGTAGGTACCTCCTAGTTCTGCATTTCAACATTGTTTTCAAGTCTTGCATACTTTTTTTAAGAGTGCTGTGCTCCTTAAATACCTGTAATTTGCTGTAAAATTGGAGAAATAATATTCTTTGCTATTCTTCAATGTTCTCTCTTTTCAGTGCCTCTTAAAGGTTATTCTGACACATAGTTTGCTGACACTATACACTGCTCTGTGGAATATTATTGGTAGGATCACAAATCAAGAGTGCTAGGTATCTACTTTGAATTTCATAATCAAATACATGGTCTTCTTTTCTGAGCTGTGATTGTAAAACATATTTTTCATTTCTATTGTATCATTTAAATTCATGTGCCAAAAACTTGCATTGAAATGTGGACTTTAAAGGAATTCAATCTTTCATATATGAATATGTTTGAAGACCCAGCTGAGTTTGTGAATGGAGTGGAGATGCAGATGTTTAAAATTTGTAGTGCAGCCATTCAATAGCTTATTTGAAATTATGTGTTATAAAAACTAGATACAGAATCACTGTTCTCCCGGCTCCCAGGACATGGAAGTTGGTTCATGTGTTAATAATAGGGAGAGGTCATTGACACTTTGTACTAATAAAGATATCTTAATCTGTTTAGAAAAATTATATTATCCTTAATTTTTCCTTTCTTATCATATTTTAACTGTAATATATGTGCATGATGTTACAGCACGGGGAAGGGACACTGCTCTCTGCATACATCTTAAGATTCAGCAAAATGGTGGTTCTATTCTGACTGGAGCTTTTAGAGATGAGTCCAACATATTTTTAAGTCATTAGTATAGACTATATAATCAGATCTCCTCCTGTGACAGGTAAATGAAGTAATTAATTTACCAGTAAAAAATGCAGTAATGAAGAGAGTGGCAGAATTGATACCCAGAGAACTGTATTGTGCATATATTTCTAGCTTTAGTTACTCTCATTCCAGAGTAACTAAATAAACATTTCTCTGAATTGAATAATTCTCTGAATTGATTAAAAGTTTCCCACAATGTATGTGTGTTCTCTAAAGTCACACAAAAATGCTGTTTATAGTAAGGAGTTAAATGCAAAACATCAGATGTAATTTTTTACCATGCACAGATAAAGGTAATAAAAACAATTGACCTTAAATAATACATGGTAGATTCATGTGAGATGAGGAAAAAACACTAAAGGTGCTAATGAGGAAGCAAACTCCATAATTCATTTGAACTGCACTTTGATCCATTATGAGCAAATTTTTCAGAGAGATCATTCTGTATCCCCAAATCTCCAGCATGCCCCTGAGATATCCTCCAAACTCTCTCTTTTTTCATTCTTTCTCCTCATTCCTCTTTATCTAGCAAAAGGAGGTATGAGGCAGCAGAAGAGTAAAATATGTTTCAAGTGAGGTATAAAGCATAGGACTCATGAAGGGGATCAGTGATTGTGCAGGACAGCAGTTCAGTAGATTCTCTGTGTCCTGTCTATGCTGTATTGGCTTTTGTTGAATACAAATTCTGCTGGATGTATAACATCATGTTAATTTATTATAAGCACACACAAGTCAGACAAGGGCTGATATGATTCTGTTAACAATTTTTAGTTCTTTTTCTTCATACCTTACACTTTACCTGAGTGTAGGACAGAAATTACGAGAAGACAAACTTGAGTAAAGAAGCTATAAGAACCCCCTCTGACCGAAGCGTTACTTTCCTGCTTTTTCAAAGTTGTTTTCTGTAAAGCCTCTTCAGAAAGCTTTCACTCTAATGCTTGCAGACAAAAAGCTACTGCATTTTAGCTTCAGTCTTCATTAGATGCCTTTACATAGACTTGGTTTATTCAAACAGGAAATTATCACTTCATATTATAAGGCCTTTTTCATTCAGTGGAATATTGTTAAATTTGTTTATTAACTGCTATACTTAGGCATTAATTTTCCACCTTTAAATGGAAACAAATGTGTCTAGTCCAATCATACAATATAATCTTCATACATTAAGAAATCTCTTCTAAAAGTCAGTTTGGGTCATCCAAACCTCCAGTAACATGTCTTGATCACACATTCCCAAGTCTACAAATGGGTTTCTACCCCTGCTCCAATTATCACATTTATTTAAAAACTTGGGATCAGTGGGTGGTCTTTTGCTGTGGCAGAAGGGGTGATAGTGAAGAGGCCATTGTAATAATCCCTGTGGATCTCACCATAGGCACACCAAACTCCTGCTGCTTGGGTGAGTTGTCCAGTTAACTGAGAGGTGCAGCATTGAAGACTGTGGTAGGGTTCTGTTACACGTTGGTGCTGTTGAAATTATTCTGCCTTTTTATCTTCTTTTCTTTTTTTTTTTTTTTTAATTACAAATAATCCAAGAAGCCAAATTACTAGTTGATTCTTTTCAGAGCCTTTAAACTTTAAAAAGTTAGTTGATAGGATCATAGGACAGTTCAGGTTGAAAGGAAGTCTAGAAGCCAATCTAGACTAACCCCTTGCTTAGCAAGAAGGTACCAACCTACATGAAAAAGGAGTTCCTTAAGTTCTCTTTTTTTAATTTTAAATTACATATTTTTGTTGGAACCTGACTGATGATATAAAACATGTTATTTAAGTAAGCTTACAAAACCCCTTCATCTACCCCAACTTTTCCCATTACTATAAAATTTCAATTTATGTGTGTGTGACTTAGCAAAGCTGACAAAGTTTATAGTATGTTTAAGTTTCATCAGTGTCTCAATCTTTCATCTGATAACACCATCAGTGAAAAAAAACCACATCACTTTTATAATATCATTCTATTACATGATTATGTGAAAACACTTATTCTAACCATTAAATCAGTAATGTGGTGGGATGGATATAAATTTTACTAAAAGTAATGGATTTTAGAAGACAAGAGGATGGAAGGGCAGGAATGCATTTCTTTTGAGTTTGAATCTGTACATCTTTCTCTAGAAGATGTCTTCTTTCACATGGAGTGATTTCTCCACCAAATGGTGCTGAGTGACAAGTGTTAGGCAATGCTCCTTCTAAAAGTAGCTTTACTGTAGAAACACATATTTGTATTTTTAGAAAGGTGTGACAGTGACTTTGGTTTCAAGTACCAGCATCTCAGTAAGACAGTGGAAGAATTTGCTGTGTCTTCTTTTATCTGAATATTTATCTCTAAAGACAGCAAAGCACAGGTCATTACACATTTATGTTAATTACAGTGTGATTAATTAATCCATCAGTTGGGTGTGTGATGTGCCACGTTCCCTGAGAGTCTCAGAACTCTGTTAATGCCAGATGCCTGTCCTGGAGTCTGCAAGAATTCTCTTTACTGGTTCTTAGAGTTCCTGATGCATCCACAATCACATTTCATGGATCTACTAAGTGCAATGATTGAATCCAGCTGTTTGCATTCTGTATGTTGCTATCATTTGCCAGCCACTCACCATGAGAACTGGGCAGGAAACAATTTTCTCATCCCATTAAAATCTTCAGAAATTAAAAAAAAAGAAAAAAAAAAAAAAGAGTATTTTTAGGCTGTACCCCAGAAGAGGTAAAAACCCCCAAGGTTCACCCCTGAAATAGCTTGTCCTTATGACAGTCACTTCAGATGTGGAGATTCAGATTCCAAACTGCAAATTAGATATCTTCATGGAATGTTTGTCTTTTTGAATAAACCTTTTGAAACAATAATTTCTGATGAAGAGCATTTAATATCCCAAATTCCTGATTATTTCTATGTACCAGAGCCACTATTTGCACATAGATGATCTGTCCTAGTTGCAAAGCGTAATTTTTTTCCACTTGAGCAACTGCCAGTGCTTTGGGAAAAGCAGACATTGCACACTAATAACCCTCTTACCACCACAGATCATCCATGCTTCATATAGTGTCATTTGATAAATCTGCTGAGAGTATCAATTGGATTTCCTGTCTCTTTTCTTTGTAGTCACTGTCCGTGACACAAATCTAATAGGAATAGTAGGTAGATGTCTGTTAACAGAGGGCTTTCTTATAAAAGTGGAGGATGTAAACCCATACATTTCTCGTTATATTACTCACCTAAATGTCAATTTTGGCTCTAACTTTAGTGCTTCATTTTATTATTCATAATATTATACTGCACTGTATGCTATTGTTTGTAGATTATATTGTACTTGAAAAGCACGTTATTCTAGACACTGTAGAAGGATAGTAGATGACCCTTTCACAGCCTAAAACTGAAGATCTAAGGATTTACAGTCTTGATTTATTTAACCCAAATTCATACTGCAGTGTATAACTTAAAAAGGTCTACTCATTGGAAATCCTGACCTAACACATATTCCATGTCCATGGAGGTGTTGGCTCTTAAGGGATAGTGGGAAAGGAGAAGAAAGGGAAAGAGTAGGCTGGTTTTTTTTTTCACTGAAGTTGTGTATAGATTGGGGATATTTTATGATCTGAGAATTATGATTAGTGAGAGATGCCTCTGCCCAAATTAAGATGCAAAGGGGATCTTATGCTGAACACATTAACAAGTAAATGTGAGGTAGAGTGATAGAAAAATAGGAAAAAGAGAGAGGGGGGAGAGAAAGAGAGTGACAGAGAGACAGATTAGAGTAGAAAGGCAGTCACCACCCCTGCGGATCCAGCGGCATCCCATTGGTCCCCTTCTTCTGGTGTCCTTGGTCATGGGGGTCCTCTGAAGCATAGAGTCCAGGGGGTTGATATGTGTTCAGGGATATGTGGGAACACCACAGGGGCCAAGGAAGATTTACACTGATTTTTGCAGCACTAGATCTGTTTCAACATTTGTGTAATCACATGCAGTTCTCTGGTAGAAGGCCTCAGGAATGAGTCTGGGGGCACTTTGAGGGTCTTTGATAGTTTATGACCCTTTCTAAGACATGGCAGCTGCCTCTCTCATGAATGTGCCATGTGAATGTGACCTTCCTGGGGTGGGGGAATTTTACAACTGGGCCAGTTTGTGTCAGGGAAGAAAATTGGCATGATAAAAAGCACCATCCCATCTCCTCGGGGATGCTTATTTAGCCCAACTTGTAGCTTCTGGTGGTGGGTGTTCACTTGCTCTCTTACGTGGACCAGAGTTTTCACCATCACACACTCAGAAACTCCTCCTCCCCCTTGACTTGCAGGGAAAGAGTGTGTAAACCCGGCCTCAGCAAATGAGTTGGTGGGCTATGGCATCCCCCAGCCTTGTTTACTTCTTAGACCTGAGATAATTTGAATAGTACCACCTTTACCTTATCTCAAGGTCCTGTCAGGTAGCTCAACTCGAAGTCCAAATTAGAGAAATCCAGGAGGCATTTTTAGGGTGGGGGTTGGGTTTTGGTAATTGCAGCACTTTTATAGTTTGCCATAGTGAGTAAATCCTTCAGTGATCCTAAGAGTGTTTAAGACAATTAGGATTTTTAAGTCTCTTACAGGGTTGAAGGCTAAGAAGGCCTAGAGCTAATTGTCATATGAATGAGAAATAGAACTGTGCTTGTACACCGGGTAACTATGAACCCTGCAGATTTTCACAGTGCAGATCAGCAACTGATTGACCACTAGAACTGCTTCAAAACCCTCTCTAATGCTGTTTCAGGATGTCTGTGTGTGCAGGAGCAGCTTTGATGAATGCAGTGTATGCCTGCTTTGGCACAGAATATGGTGCTGTCCCCACTGAATGCAACAATAACGCTTCCAGCGGTTTTTCCCATCGATAATGTTTAATCTGCTGGCTCTCAGGAGTGTCCTCAGTCTGTTCACTCCTAGATTTTTCTTCATAGTACCACAAATGGGGTGTGATGTCTGTCAAGAAGCTGCCAGTACTGGGCCGGTGTATATGGAGAAACTGTACTGGCACATCTGGCTCTGGGGCACCCGGCACACTGCAAAGAACTGGGCAGTACTGGCTTACACTACCAGTGCAGCTCCTGGGTGTTCAACACATCACCTTTCTCTCTGAAGACAGCATGATTTGTTGAATATGATTTCAGTATATCATTAATTGTAAGTGAATCATTTAGAAATGGAATTCTGTGTAGGCAAAAGGATTGGATACTACATACTGTGCTAGATACTACATCCTATAAATCTCTCCTCTAATTTATGATTATTTCTATTAATTCTGTGAAAAGATCAGCAATAAAAGGAAAACAGCAATGAACAGCTTTTTTTGGATACTTTCCTGACTACTGGTGTATAAATAATTTCTGAAAGATACTGTTAAATTCCCTGGTGGGAAAATAAAAATGCTAAATTATTCTAAAGAGTGGAAGCATCTCTACCCACCAATTTATATTTTAAGATACCAATAATAGAGCTGGTAGCTTCATGATTACTTTCTTTAAATAGTTCAAATGGAACAAGAACAACAACTAAAAATCAAGGGATTTTTAAGATATAGATACAGACGAAAAGATAGAGTTGGTAGGGTAATCTCTTATATGTATCTTTTATTTATAGACTCAAAAGCTTTGTATGATACTTCTCCACATCATAGCCAGTTATTTTATAAAGTTTAATGTTTTTTTCTTAACAATGCTTATCTTTTGAGGGAACAAAAACTCCATATAAGGACAGGTAAAGAAAGAACAGCGAGTTTAGGATTACCCAAGGTCACGGTGGAAGCACACAATAGCAATAAAGGTGAAGTGCAAACTTCAAAATGGTGTATTAATTTCTAGTCTCTCTCTCCACAATATCCTTTCTACTGCCACACGCTGCTTTTATTTGTAAGGAGCATCACATATTGTGTGATTTAGCTTTCTGTTAATTGCAAGGCACCCACAATTATGTCTCTTTTCCCAATACTCTTTGAAAATGAGTTCATCAGTGAACCAGAGACCCAAACGTCTCCGGTGAACCATTCTTGCTGTCACAGTTGCTATTCAAATGATAGAATCATACAGAAAAAAAAGATTTGTCTGAGTGAATGGATCCCCACGATGGAAGGTGACCTCCGTCCGTCAGACACATCGGGCTGGTTCGCTGCGGGATCCAGCATAAGCAGGGCTGACTTCCAGCCCCTGAGCACAATGTGTGGTGTGTGGGGTCACCCTGCAGCTCCCCTGCCCTCTGCTCCCAGGCCACGGGACTGACCTCCTTCCTTGGGGAGCATGACCCCTGCCAGCCCAGCTGAAATGGGCTCAGCAGACTCCCAGCCGGAGTGCAAGGCTCTGAGCATGGCTTCTGGCAACCAAAACAGTAATAGGAGAAAACATTTGTCTTTGGAGGCACTGCAACTGTCGAAGAGTATCTTCACCCCCATTCTTATTTAAATAAAGTGCATGTTCAAGACTTCACTTGTTCTAAAAGCTCTGTGAAATCTCAATGAGAGAAAAATAGAAGAATGCTGTCAGGCTTCCCTGGCAATTAAAAGAAGTATAAAAGGGATGCTTTTTCTACAGTGCTTTCTAGTGTAATTTCTGTGATATATATGCACATATGTATATATATATATGCATAAGTACATACATACGTGTAGTAAGTCCAGATGTGCAGGGGAATAAAATAACATTTTGCTGTAGTTCATCGCCATCAAAAAAACCCCATTGATGTCTAAATTATTTAGTAAAGGTTATCCATGGAATCGGGAAGTTTCGTGTGTGATTAAGCTAGATTCCTTCAAGTAACCTTGTTGAATTCCGTGGACTATTTGTATGAATGAGAGATTCCACATCCTGTTGTTAGTCCCAGCAAGAGGCTACTGTGGGGGTTGAAATGACACACAACTGAAAACCAACACACTTTGCATATTTTATATAGAAGTTACTTCAAGCACTTTCAATATCATTTCCATTGTTCATCATGTGGAAAACAAATCAAATAGCTGCATTATAGAAAAATTGGACATTTCCAGGATACAATACTTACAGTGTTGTTACTTCTTACTGTTCTAGTGTCCATGATACTTAACAGTTCAAACAGAATTTCACTGAGGATTATATTCATTTCTCCTCCACATCCTTGAATAAGAGAATGTGAGGAGGACAGACTGAAAGACCTTGGAACCTGGTACATTCCAGATATGAAGGTTTCTATCCAGATTACTTCTTGGAGTTACTGTGTTTTAGAATATCTCCGTGTAGCTTTTCCCAGATCTTTTTCAATTTCCACTCACCTGCAGAAGTCTGAGAGAATATCTTTGTTCATCAAGATGAAAAAGAGATGTAGCACCCTAGAAGAGAGGTAGGGAAATGGTAAAGGAGATGAGAAACAGGGAATATTTTCAACTCAGGGACTAGTGCAATTAGCTAGATTTATGTATACATGTTATTCAGTATTTTAATAAAATTGTAGTTTATACCCAGCCTTGAAGAATGCACTTTCAAATAATTTACTACAGCAATGGCTATAAATGGATAGAGATGGTGTGCAAAATTGTTTTACATGCTACATGTGAAATATGACATGCACTGGCTACTGCTGGCAATGACTTTTTAAAGCCCATTCCTCTCAAGGATTTTTTGATTTATTTTTTATGTTTTTTAAGGCTCCACTCTTGTTGTGACAATTGTCATAGCATATTTAGTTGTATGTAAATAGATGTGCATAAAACTATGAACTCATGAGGATTTCTTATGTGTTCCAGTTTCTATTAGTTTTTTCCTTATTTGTGGTATCACAGGATGAGATTGGAAGGGACCTCTGGAGGTCACCTGATCCAACACCCCCAGTCAAGCCCGGTGACCTAGAGCTGGTTACTCAGGACTGTGTCCAGACAGATTTTTAGTCATCTCCAAAGATGGAGACTCCACAACCTCTATGGGCAACCTGAACCAGTGCTTGATCACCCTCTCAGTGAAAAAGCGTTTCCTGATGTTTCGAGAGAACCTGCCTGAAATTTGGCTTGTGCCCATCAGCTCTAGTCCTGTTACTGGGTACCCCTGAAATGAGCCTGGCTCCATCTGCTTTGTACCCCCCCCCTTCAGGTATTTATGTACACGGATAAGATACTGCTGAGCCCTCTCTTCTCTGGGCTGAGCAGCCTCAGGTCTCTCCGCCTTTTCTCATAAGAGAGATGTTTCAGTCTCTTAATCATCTTCATGGACCTTCACTGGACTCTCTCCAGTGGAGAGTCCCTCTCTCTTGTGTAGTGGGCACATCACAACTGGACCCAGTGCTCCAGATGTGACTAGAGGTGGAATGATCACTCTGTGTTTATACTGAGGGTTTATTCAAGTTTGTCTGAAAACTTACAGTGGTTCTGACTCTGGAGGGTCTGCCCCGGTGTCCTGGCTGGTTTTACAGAGCTCTGCCGCTGTTCTCAAACAGGCCAGTGTTTGAGACAGTGCCAGGCAGAGACAATATTTTTAAAAGTCAGCTATTATTACATGTAAATTAAGTACTTTTCCTAAGCTTTCTCTTCACATGCCAGCATAGATCCAGGTTCTGGTCCAGTACCAGTTTGCTAGTGGTGACCCAGGGAAGATACCGGAGCCACCCAGTCACAATTCAACTTAGCTGGCATGGAATTTATCCTGTACCATCCTTCTGGCTTCAGGGGGAGTTGGAACAGACCCTCAAAGCCCTCAGAAAAGCTAATGATTGTTGGCATGCCAAAACTCAAATACGAAGTTTTGTTGCAGAAGAATTGATTATTTATTTGAAAATTAAAGCTATCCTTTTTGTTTTTCATAAAAGCTGTAATGGTTTAAACTCTACAAAAAAGCTGGTATGTAGGACAAATGGGATTCCTTAACACAGGATCAGGGTTGATTTTATATCCCTCTTTTCATTAATCTAAGGTGCCTCAGAGAACAGTGTATATGTCAGACTGTGTTTTATTGTAGAGTGTAATTGCTGCAAAGGATGATCTATCTGCTAGAATTTTTGTTCACATTAATAAACCCTCTTGGCAGTTATATAAACATTTACTGTAGTCCATTAATGAAAAGTTTGCTAGTGCAGGTGCAGAGTGTACCACAATAAAATTTTAGCAGTCAAGAGGTTGTTTATTGTACTTGGTCACATATTCTTTTGCACTCACAGGTATTGAGACTGAAATGGAACAAATGAAAAACCAAGATTAGAGCCTCTTAAAATGGGAAATAAATTAAAGAAAAACATTTTTAACCTCCATGCCTTTTTTTCAAATGTAAAAAAATGCATGATTAATTTAAAGGAATTAATATTATTTCTCCAAGCAGACTATCCATGATTTTTATTTTTCTTCTACATGATAAATACTATTGCCATAAAAACAATGGAAACCGAGAACTTGTGACAACTCATTTAAGTCTGGTAGGCTTGAACGTAAGCTGAGCTGCCCAGAGAGAGTTAGTGAAAGAGTTTACTTGCTGTAATTGTAATAAAGGAAATTTAAAAACCACAATTTGTTTCAAGGCAAAAATGAATAACTGAATATTGTCTTCAACATTTTTTCCCCTCTTCGTGCCATGCTTATGTTCTTTAGGCAAGTGGCATTATTGGACCCAGGATACAGATGTTATTTCCTTTAGATAAGTAAAATTGTGCTTCTGAACCATTCAGTCCAGTAATTCCAAGTTTGTAGTTTCAGGACCTTGGCTTACCAGTGTAAGAAAATAAAACGTAAAAGCTAAGAGTAAATCATAAGTAGGGATTCAGTCACATACACTATTTGTTTCTGGTGTTATGCTTCATAGACGCCTAATGGGTTTGATACAATGTTAAACACATCGGTTGTTTTGTGCAGTGTATCTCCATTATTACTCTCTGTCTCACATTTATTTCAGAAAGGTGGCCTTTCTCTGACTGCCATGCTATGTTAGCTATTAAAATATTACAATAGCATAACAAAATGTTCTTTAAAAATAATTTCTGTAGACACGTGTGAGGTGTTTGGCTAGAAAACTAAGATTAATTCTATTATTATTATTATTATTATTATTATTATATCATTGCATCATTATAATTTTTTTTGGTGTCTGCAAAATATGGATTTCTGGATTTCAGTTTCCATGTGTCTCGCATATGTAATAGCGAGATTTTTTATAATTTTCCTTCTTTCTCGACTTTCTGTCTGAAGCATCCGTGCTTATGGTGGTACTACAGTTTTACACCGTTTAGCCATAGGAGGGAGCCTCTCCTCTTCCAAAGTTAACGCAGGGAGCTGCAGTCGTGGGCCTTGGCAGGTATCTGCCTGACGACTTGCATTTTGAAGTGTAAATGCTTCCTTTTTTTTCCTGTGAGGCTGATCCACTGCAGTTTCACAGGCAGGTCCATTTACATGGGAGTCAAGCCTGCCAGTTCCACAAACAGCTATGCAGAAACTATCAAACCTGCTCCCAGTGGATTTAAGAGTGCAAGATCATACCTGGACATTAGAGGGATTCAGGTTTTTTTGAAAATAGCTGGGTCACATAAGTATCTGCCAGCACCACTGCATCATCCAGCTGGTGCAGGAAAGAATGTTGTTTACCTGGTGCTGCAGAGGTTATACTCTGGCCTTTTTCATGATGTATTTTTCTTCATTAAAGACAGTAAGTATTGGACAGTCAGTATTTTGGTTGTTGTCCCTTAATTCAAGTTTGGTTTGACCGTAGCACAAAGTGTATGCAGTTCATAATAAAACTTATGCTTTAGTGGGGTTCCTTTAGGTGGAAGGAAACCCATGCGTAAATATATTAAAATTTCTGACTACTTTGATTATGTTGAATTGGACCAGTAAGCTGTAATAAGAGAAAAAGAAATTAGTCAAATTAAAAAACACAAAATAAATGCAGAAGGGACATACATCATTAGAGAGAAAAAACAGAATGGTTAGAGAAGCTCGAGCAAAGAATAGCATAGAATGTTATAAGAGCTTAAAACCCAAATTAAATTAAATTTTACCCCATTTGCAATGGCCAGAGGTTTCCCTTATGTTTGACCATAAGGTATGCCTTCATGCTCCTCTTCCTCATCATACCCTCAGCTTGGGCACTGAGGATGAAGTGGCTTCTGAAAGAGGGATGGAGATTGCCTCTGAGATGTTATAGAAACACAGCACTTGCAGTACAAGGAATGAGAGCTCCCAGTGGACTCAAAAAGGAAAGTGGGTTCACCAGCCTTGCAAAGCTGCCTTTTCAAGTTTCTCCCTTTCTTATTTCAGTTCTGGGGCATATTATTGCTTTCTGAATCCTCTGCCACTCAATATATACTCTGAAATCTGTCCTGGATTGTAAACCTGTAAGGTTTATCTTACATTATTTTGCAGAAATAAAGAAAAAAACAAACAAAGATATTTTCTGACAGCAAGAGCAGTACATGATATTAACTCAGGCATTTCTCACACCTAATATTCTACTACTTTTCTTGCATACATTATTGGATAATGTCCAGATAAAGTCATATGTTATTTTTTCTTGTCATATGAATATGATGATAATTCCTGGGAGGAATCTTTAACGAGGGAGTAAATCTGCAACAGTGCTTATGTTCCAGCTCAGTACTACAAATTCTTGTTGGTATAAGTAGGTTTCTTGTATGGAGTCTGATTAACTGTAAGGCATTGATGATACTTGTGTTTGCAGCAGTTTGCAGGGCAGTTTCCCATAAGCTATTCATACCATATGTCAATACCCCACTTTACTCCTTACTTCTCCGCCCCCTTCCCAAATATACCCTAGTTAACTCTATTAATTGTTCTTTGTTTTGGAAAAATGGGCAAGAATACCACTATGTAAATCATTGTGTATGTGTTTTCACTATAGTAATATTCAAAAGTTGGAATTCCAGCTGTGCTGCAAACCTCTGAACTACAGGGAAAATAATGTGTCTCCTGCAAAAGATTTAACAGTCTGAGAATTTTTTAGCAGATGTTTGTCTTTAAATGCTAAAGGGGTTACAAAACTCTTGATGGCTGGGCCTTAAAGGCCTTCCAGTCTTCTCAGTGCCTATGTCTGCGTGCCTGCTCATATCAGTCTGTCTGCAGCACAGTTGTGATGGCAGTATCTGCTCTTTAAAAAGTACCAGGGAATGTCCATAACATGGCCGTCTCCTGACCCCACACTGCCCATCATCCCCAGGCTGATGCAGGATGCTGCACAAGATAGGCTGGATTATAGGAATTTTTCCTGGCTGCACAGGAGGTGTACCCCACCATCCAAAATGATAGTGTTGGCTCATCTTTGACCAGTATGCCATAGATGCCAAAGCCTCTGGAAAGGTACTCAGAGTGTGTTTTCTTGCCCAATTTACAGAGAAAAACATCTTTTTCTGCTCTTTGTATCTTACTGCCGAAGGAGGACTGAAGATTTAGAGTTGTGCAAGCCATATGCTGTTCTTTTCCTTTGCTGTTTTAATTTTGTTCTTCCATGCAGCTTTAGGAAGACTGACATATTTACTGAAGTTTGCAGGCTGATGCACCAGCATTGGCTGACGTGCTTTGAAGTTCCAAGTTAGACATCCTCAGCTTCACACATACACTCCTAATGTAAACCCAGCTGAACTGCTGAATCCTTGCTTTCATCCAGCTCTGAAACAAAAGCAGAGAGTGGATTTAGACTGAACCCATGGAGATCAAACCCCAGGGAAATGCAATTAGATAACCCTTGACAAAGTGAAATATTGATTTCAGTAACATTCTTGTTCAAGTAGCTCTAATCATCTGAGATTTTAATTTCTCTCCCTTTTTACCCAACTATGCTTTTTTTACTGTGTTCTCTCATTGCTAATCCTTCCTTCCTTCTTGCCAGGTCATTCGTCTTCCAGTTTGTAGAGTTGCCACCCCACTGCTTTCTCAGAAGAAAAATCTGGTCAAGTAGATAAAGAATATCCCTGAAATTCAACAGACATATTTTATAGACTAGCTGAGCATAGATCCTTAAACAACCTTACCACTGAATAGTAAACTTTTAAAATTAATTGACTGTGTTAAGAAGCCCCTTAAAAAGTGTGCTCTCTAGAGCATCTGCTGACTATGGAACTCACATTTCTTAATCATATGGTTAGAAGTTAGATGGTGTAACCTTAACATGTGCATTTCCTTCTGTTTATAAAGATATGCCACCTCTAGATGATCTAGATGATCTTTAAGGTCCCTTCCAACCCAAGTCTTTCTGTGATTGCATTTTCTACATTACCTTTAAGAATTACTGAGAGTTTAGGGTAAAAAAAAAAAAAATCAAAGAACTGCATTGGATTGACTAATCAGTCACATCAGTGCGTCTCAAAGAGCTTAGTAATCTTTAGTTTTGCTGAAATCTTTTCCAGTGCAACTGCCTGCACCACTCTGCTTGCAGAAAAGAGTCTTTGAACTGCTCTTATGATTGCTATTAAACACGTGTGGCTGTTATCCAAATGAAAGCCTTATCCAAGAGCCTTATGCTTTTTGTTAATCCAAGAAATATAGAAAGGAGTAAATGTTGTGCAAAAAAAGGTGCTTTGGACAGATTATACAGATAAGAGGACAAAGCTGTGAGCAAGCAGAGAAAAACTTACGGAGCAGAGTATGCAAACCTGCAGATATTTCCTAAAGCTCAAATTGCCTTCAGATATTTATCATGAGTATGAAAGTTACATTCTGCTACAAGAATGAGAAAAATGAGCTCTTCCAAAATTTTAGTGCCTGTTGCTTTTGTCCTGTTGTGAATTTTTTGTTCCTCTATGCAATCTTCCAAGCACAAAGTTGGCTACATTTTTCGTGCTTCATTCTTCCTTTTTGATCGGCAGAGCTCATCTCATTTGTGCAGAACACAGTTAACCACCTTCTGGATGGTACAAACTTTTTTATTTAGAGGTAATTTATTTATATCAAGTGGTCTGTGAAGGGGTCTTGTTGTTTCTAAAATATTTAAGGTACTTCCTTCTTTACAATGGGAATGTCCTCAGATGTTAGGGAGAAACAAAGAAGCAATGGTGGTAGTTTAGAAGCTGTAATTGGGATATAAATGGTTCACAAGTACATCCCTTAAAACTTCTTTTTAAAGGGTGAAATTCATACCACATGACTTTCACTGTGCTAGAGTCCCCCCTAAGTCCCAGAATGGGGTCACCTAAACAAAGGGTGTAATTCAAAGGTGGTTCTTAGGGAAAAAAACCTTACTGAAAATTGGAATTGAATTGATGAAATGAGATAATTACTGATATTCCTCTGTATAAAGCTGTCACACTTTGCTTTTTTGGATATCAATCAATTTCTGTCTTTTGTTTGATTATCTTTCAGTACCATAAGTTGGGTACAACCTCTCACAGATATTCTACAGAAATATAAAATATCTTTAAATATGGAAGCACTTACATACAGTTATCTGGAACAAAGTGAATCTTTTTAAAAAGACAGAAAGAAAGAATGAACACGAGTCCATATTTTTTGACAGAATTGTGAATATCAAATCCCAGACTAGAAACAATAATACCATAATTGGTGATAACAAATACAGACCATATTAAGCTTTATTCAAACACAGAGTAGACTAGTCCCTGTTTTCAGAAATCGTCTTCTAGAGCATGAGGATCACTGGAGCTGGGGTGAACTATTCTGGAACAGCAGAGATTTGGCTTTCTGCCAGAGACTCCCTTGAGCCAGGTCATTTGGCCCCAGTATTCACCTGTAAAATCAGAGATTTGACACACTCCAGTACTCATGATTATAAATAAACCTGATTAGATGAACAATCAGAAACAAAGACCAAAATATATCAACTACCTGTGCTCCTCTCTAAGGAAATTAGAGGCTAACTACAGGCATTAGGATGTCTGTTAATGAGCTCAAGCCTGCAGAGGTGGAGCCCTACATTTCAGAGTTCATTCACCATCTTCCTTTTTCAACCTTTTTCATGGAAAGGCGATTTCTTCATGAAGAGTTCTGTGAAATCTGGCAGGATTTTTATGTTAACTATGTTAATCTTGTAAAAAGATTTCTGAATTTATTTTAGCAGAGAATCTGCATTCAAATACTGAATTTGCAGACACCAATTTTCTTTTAGGGAATAAATAAAAGCCATCACACTGCAGTTGTTTGCCTCAGATTATTGCAGTGAGACCTGTGTCCAGTAAAGAATTGTTCAAGATTCATGGTTCAATAATTGAATTAGCACAGTTAAGAGATAATTCACAAAAGTCACATTCCAAGTGTTCTTTGGTCATAAATGAAACAAACCAAATCCTTTCTTTCCTTCCTTCTTTCCTTTGTTCTCTGGTGATGTTGCTATTTTCTTAAACTAAAATATGTCTTAAATAAACAATTTGTATTAATTCCTCTTCTTGAAGCCTTGTCCTTCTGCCCTTAGACCCCAGCTCCAAGAAAAGTGGAAAAGGATTCCCTCAAATTCACATTTTTGTGGTAGGAAGATGTGTTCCAGGCATTTATTGCACGTTTGGTTCATTTTCACAGTTAAAATGGCTCTGTATGGTGGAAGATTCTCCCCTGCTCCTGGCTCCTCCTTCAGCTAAGCAATAATGGGGAGACAGGGCTGTGAAGTCACAACCCACATTGTGAAAAGAGACCACATCCATCAAACTGTCACCTTGGTTTTCTCTCCAGGGTCACAGAGGAACAAAGTCAGCTTGTGTCAGGTTGAAATAGCATTGGTAAGTGTTAGTGTGTGTGAAGCTGGTGGCTTGAAGTCTATTTATTTTGTTTGAAAGGCTCAAACAGCATGCTGCCAAGCAGAGGAACAACCAGGAGGAAGTCTCCTTATAAATTATTACTGGAAGGCTCACAGCCAACATTTAAGATGTGAAATTATGCCATCTGCTTTTCTAGGTCTTTGATTTACTTTGTGGCAGCTGCCTGATTTTGAGTTTTTTGCATCTTGAAGAGAAATAAAACTTGTGCTAAAAACTATCATGAAAACAGTGTTTCTTCAACAAAGACTTAATTCTTTCTTGAAAAGCAGAGGATATGCAGGAGATGTTACCTCATGTTTTCAAGACCAATTATATTTAAAAAGTTGTCTCTTTTTACATAAAATGAAAATGAAGATAGAATCCTTTTCTCATTGTGAGAAATGCAATTGCTTGTTCTGATTTTAGCAATCAGAAGCATTTCAGGGAGGCACCAGTGGTTTTTTAATATGGTGACTCACGATGTTATTGATTTTGTGTCTGTTGGGATACTTTTTCTATTGATTTTTCTGGGGGAACCTCTTTGCTGTTGTTTTGCTGTTTGAAATATTTAAGATTTACTTACATGTTCTTTGTTAAAAAGAAAAATCTTAGGCCCAACAAGGACTTTAGGAAGTCACGTGGCCGATTTTAAAAGAAGAAAAAAAAGCCTAACTACTTCAGTGCAGGCTAACTGAGATGCACGCAGGGCACTCTTGCAATCACCCAGGGGTGTGCTCATTTCAGAAATGAGAGGCTGAGAGGGTGATGACTGGAGATGGGCACTCTTCCGTGCCTCGTCCTGCCGTGCTGTCTGTGCATGGGGTGTGCTGCCCTAGTGCCTGGCACGCTCGTGTGGCTCCCCTCCCTGAGGATGCTGTGCGGCGGCGGGGCTGGGGGCTGAGTGGCAGCAGCATCTCTACCCCCACCCCCCGGAGGATCGCTCCTGCTGAAGTCATTTGGTGCGCGCTGCTTTTTCCTGTGCGAGGATTAGGGAGTAGGAGAATGGCTTTGTGAGGAAGCTCGGAGAGTGGGAGCTGAAGAGAGGCTGAACAGAGGGGCCGAAAGACTTTAGCCTTTCATAGTTCTTTCAGTCAATTCATTCTGAGAGACCAATTGCATGCGATACGGCAGCTGGGGGTTTTGTTTTCCTTTCAGCTGTGTACTGTAGGAGAAGCTGGTAAGGTTATTTTTTTCCTTGTTCTACTGTTCCATGATGCTATTGTAATTGCTTTATCGAAGCGACTGTTTGGTGAGGAAGGGAAGTTGGTTAATGATGCTGAGGGTCCCTGCATTGTCTCTGCTTTGTGCAGCTGCAGTTTGGGGAGAGGCACTGTTTACAGTACAGGGGCTGGTTTCCGCTGAACAACTTTGCTGTTATTTTTCCGAAGTTTTTTGAGCCTTTCTTTCAGCAAAGCTAGGAAAATAAGCAAATAAACAGACTTGGCTGTTTAGAAATGGGTAAATTTATAGAGGCTGTAATTTGTTGAAAAAGCTGTTTTGTCTAATTCTTAGTTTCAGATGTTCTTGCTTTGATGTTATCAGATTTGTTACTTTGCTGATTCAACTCCAAAACTGGGTTTTGTTTGAGAACCTTTCTTCACAAATCTTTTCATGTTTTCAGCAGGGCCAAGATAGGTCACTTAAACTGATAGCCAAAGAAAACAAAACAAAAATGTGTCTATGGAAGGCAAAAATATTTGAGGAAAGGAAAAATCCTAGGGGAATTCAGGAATTAAAAAATAAATGAAGAAGCATTAATTCTTGGCAGTGATTTTTAGCAGCATGCTTCTACCAATGTAATGGGAAGCATGTGGTTAGGCAGAGAATATAAATACTCTTTCAGAAGATCCAAGATGCACAGGTGCATATCCTGTCTAACTGCACCCTTCCAAAGGAAAAGTTATCATATTTATCTTCTTTAAGAAAAAGAAAAAGGAATGCTTAACCAGAAGATCCTGGCTATCCTGTTTCTTTTGTTATTTCTAGAATAGTGACTTGTGTTGGTCAGAATCTTTTATTGCCTTTCATATTATCGTGGGAAACTTTAGCTTGAATTGGTCAGACATACGTGAGCGCAGCTTGGGGTATACCATGCCTATTCCACAGGCAGGCTCTGAAAATCCTGCCTGTGACTCAGACGAATTGTAAAGACCATAATTACCAACAAAAGTTTCCTTTGTGGCCATTCAAAAATCACAAACAAGGTAAGAGGGAATGATTGACAACAGTTACACTACTGATTGACAGAGAACCAAAAACTTGGTCTGTGACTTACTATGTTAGTTTTTCAAGAAGTGTTGACCTTTTTCACTATTGTTCTGTTCTTTCTGATGGACTATTCCCAACTCTTTTATTGCGGCTAGAATGTCTATCTAAAATGTGTCTTTGTAATTACTGCCTACAGTCTGTATGTCTCTTCACAATGATATGCTTATTTGTTGATGCCGAAACAAAATTGAGAGATGCATTGCAATCAGACCTCCATGAAAGAATGCGCATCTTTTATATGCCTCACATGCTTAGCTATTGATTTCAGCTACAGATTTCACTCCCATGAAGTAATGAAGTGCCACATCCAAATCCTGCAGATTTATACTCACTGTTCTAGCTGTTAAGAATAGAAGGCCCAAGGATATCAATGTGGTTACTCATGTGAGTAAAGATTTGGAGACTCATTTCCCATTCATGAATGAAATGGTTTGAGAAATGCACAGTTACTATGGTTCTCTTTTGGCTTAAAAACAAAAATCTCCATAAAAACAACCACTAATGAGATCTGTTAGAGGGGCCCAAGGATAGAAAAATTCAGTGATTTAATATAAGAATGCAGTATTAATATAAGAATGTGACAGCAGTATTTTAGGAATTATAATAAAAATGTTCCCTCTCTTCAGCTTTTTAACAGCTTTAGAAGCAAGGGAAACCTACTTAATCTCTTTGTGTTACACCACTAGATATGGCCATGACTCTTGAAATACCATCACAACTATGAGATAGTCCTCACCTTAAAAATAAAAGTTAATTTAGGGTGGTCTTCATCATGTACTTGCCCCCACTCTTAGTGATAAGTGTCAGTCCTAGCAAATGACAATAAACTGATCTTTCTGCTTAGGCTTCTCCTGGTTGTCTGTAGGTAAAGGTAGCAGCATCTCCAGGGTGCAATGTTTATTTCACATCCTTGGTTTCACTGCGAACAAACAAGAAGCAGGATGTGTTCTCTGGTTATTGATACACCAGTTAGGGCTCCTCAGTTCTCTAATAGAGAAATTACTTTGGTTCAGTGTTTCTAAACTCTTCAACAGCATCCTTTAGTCTACAGAGATAAAAGAGATGTAATTGCTGCTACATCTTCCCTAGTTTTTATGAATTCTAAATTTCCAAATTGTGTTTTTGGAGGAAAAATAGGCATCTAATTTAACAGAACTCACAACTGATATTATACCCCTGCATGTAGATGGTAAAGGAACTATACTAAAAGTGTTGTGCCAAAGAGCCCTGAAATTACCTGTCTGGAACAGAGAATTGGCTATCCTATCAGTTTTTAAAAAGCAGAGATACATAGATTTTTATATGGTCATTATTGTTAGAAAAAGGGCGTTGATCACCACAAACATCACATCTATGCATAACAAAGTAAGTCTTGGCTATAAATGACTTTTATTAAGTTAAAGCGGAACAAAATTCCAAAGGTGGAGGGAAACACATATAAGCAAACATAACATTCGTTTACTTATAAAATTAGACCAATCTAAACATATTCCAGCAGTCAGCTATCAGCCATTTGTCACAACTGAAAGGTTTAGGCAGATCAAAACAGTAATACTCCTTCTCAAAACACATAAACAATTCTGTAAAAGAAATTGTAAAGGTGGAGTTGTCACACTGGTGCTGTGCTGGAGTTTGCTGATTTTTTGGTGAGTTTTTTCACATTTCTTGGTCCAAGTGTCACATAAACACCATGTAGAGCAAAAGAAAGCCCCAACAAACCCCCAAAAGGAAAAAAAAGGTGTGTTTTCTGTATTGTACACATACATACTTTTATATGTGTATATAAACATCAATGAAAATGTATTAAAATGTACTTGGCACACTGCAGATTTTTTCCCAGCTGCTTTTGTTAGTATTCTTTTACTTGTACTCTTGCTTGGGTCGCTGTAAGATCTGTTGTTCGAACAGATCTGAAAAGACTCATGCAAACATCTTCTGTGTTAACTCAACACTTTCTATGTTTGTTATTAGACAGAAGATTCACAAAGCTTACACTTAGAGCTGAAGGCTGCCCATCTTCCTAGGAATTACTACCTGAAGCGAATGTCACCATAAGTCAGGCTAAGCATACTCCAAAAGAATTCCACTTGTCTTGTTCTTAACAGGAGGAAAACACACCTGGGCTCTCCCGGGAAGCTGCCAGGCTGCGAACAGTAAGCAGCAGGAGGTCCAGTCTGGTGGGAAAGGATAGGAATTAGCAAGCACAGCTCCCACTTGACTGCCTGACAAAACAAGAGATTTTGAATGCTGCTTCAAAATCATCATTTATAATTTTTTAAAATTGCGCTGAAAGTAGTTAGACACCAATTTGGTATTTTTTCACTCATGATGTGATACAATATAGAACAGGCTAAGTATTTTTGCCATACATATTTCAATGATACTTACAGTTTCTAGATATGTCTACATAGCTTTCAAAACTTTGTGATGGAACTCTGCAGTGCTGGTGCATCTTTCTGTTATGCACATCCTCCAGCACCTCAGAATCACAGTGTGTTCCATACCTTGGGATTTTCTTGTTTTTAAATCCATTGTAAACGGGCAGAAATTTAACTGCTGAGTAGGAGATCATCTGCAGGATGGTTTGAATGTATGATCTGTGGGAGATTGTAACAATATATGGCTAAGGTTTGAAGAGTTCACAAACATCCCCCCCTCTTACCGGGCTGTGCTTCAATAATATATGGCCATATCCCTTCATCTTTGAAAAGCTGTAACGTTTACAAGTATGTTTTACCTCCTGGTTGGATGTAAATAAGCTTCATCTTTGAAGATCTCAGTTTTTTCTGGAAAAGTAGTATTCATTTCCATGATAAAATTTCAGGTTTTAAAAGATTGTGTTCCATTAAAAGTTAAAATTCAGCCCCCATGGTGTGGCAGACTGGGCAGGATGCTGTCTGTCATAGCTGATGCAGAGTGGAATTATAGAGATGTGTGGTCTTATCCAACTAAAACTGACTGAAACGTTAATGGTCTTTTGGCTGGCACTTTGGGAAAGACCACCAGTGGTTTCCTAAGGGGAAAGAACTTTTAGCTTCCAACAATACCCGAGTCTGTCCAAGCCCAGTACATTATTAGCTGACTTCTATGGAGATTTGTAAGAACTTTTGAAGTTTTCGGGATTGCATACAGACAGAATAGAGAAATTAATTATTTTTACTTCCATGAATAGGAGTATCATAGTTCAGTGTTAAATAAAGGAAGCTAAGGGTCAACCTGTCAGTCAAAACTCATGTACTTTACAAAAATGCAGGAATTTTTTTCCTGCATTGGTCCTTCTTAACCAGTGCAAACCCAGTGTAGAACTGGTGTCAGCTCAGGTTTTAGGACTTCAAAGACTTTCAGAGCATTCTCAGGAGGCAAATGAAGGAACAACGAATTTTGACTGCCTCTGCACCTCTCCCAAATACTAGACTTTGCACTGGGTGCTACTCCATTTTATGACTATTTCTGTACTCCCCACCTTTTGCTGTCTAAGTCAATAAATTGCCCAGGAAGTGTTTTGAAATATCAGTAGGTGCTGAGAGAACAATGAGAATGAAAGCTGGGAGCACGTGCAATACAACCTGTTGGCATTCAGTTCCAGATTAAGATTCCAAAACTTGGGCATCTGTGCGTAAATGTCTACATGTGATCCAGCTCAAATGACAGCTGGCACCTCAAGTACAATTCTGTTGCCCACACGTGGGGATCTAGAACCACTAGAGATGCATTAAGGTAGCTCAGACGTCCATGTGGGACTGAGAGGTGACACAGGACATATGGACACATTGCCTTTCTGGAGAAGCAGCTCTAGCAGGGCATCTGAAATGAGGCCCCTATGTGTAGAACCCTCAACAGGGAGGCTATCTCAGCAGCTCTTCCCATTCCACTGCTCATGTGGGCTAGATCATCACTGGCTACAGTGCCAGCTTTCACAGTTAGCCTGTCTACAGGCAGCTACCCACAATTCAAATAAGTACTTATTTTTTAATATATTTTTCTTATGTCACTGTTATTTAAGAAAAAGAGTTATTTATGGACTAACATTAAAGCGTTCCTGTTCATTACGGTAAAAGGAGGAAAAAGGAAAGCAGGAAGGAAGGAGGAAATTGTATTTGCCCTATCTTCTAAAGGCACCTACTTTGAATGCTTAAATTAGGACACTTGTCATCTTTGTAAACAATTGAGACCTATATCTCAATTATTTAAATTCTGTATAAATGCCTAGCCAAGGGGAGACAGTCTCCTTGGGCCAATTCATGTGGCCTTGGTAAGATGCTGAGCTGGTAACATCTAGGACTAGTTGATAGAAAACATCAGGCATGCTCTTTATAGCTTAGGTCACCTGAATATTACACTTTCCTAAGGTTATTCTAAGTTCTGTTAATATGTGCTCAGACTAAAAGAGATTGAACCAACAGTTCTTTTCAAGACATCTATCATTATATTCTATTAATTTAATTTGGCTTAACTTCACTCTTAAATGGTTGGAACTGACTTTTAGATGTACTTCTCTTCATCATCTCTATGGGACCATCACCTCTGAGAAATTAATCTGAGGAAAGAAATCTTTCCTTTTGTTATTTATCACTCACATTAAGTCCTTCTGCTGACATATCTTTAAACTTTCACATTGTTTATGCATATCTATAGTGTTTGTCTAATGTATCCATGTGTATTTTGAAACAATATCCATTTGCTCTCTACCTCACAATTCCTTCGTGAGGAGAAAATTATTTCCCCAACTGAAAAACATGAATTATAAGTCCAGTTATTGTCTGTTTTGGGGCCCATAGCTAGAGTTCAGATGGTAGAGCAATTGTGGAAGGGTTTACCAATTTACATGTTAATGAAGCTTGATTACCATAGGCTCAGTCAACATCTTAATTAGCCAGAAGCACATCATGAGGTATTGGTGCCTGTCTTCCAACTCCTGAGAATTTTTGCCAAGCAAGTACAGGTTCCTCAATATGTTTTCCATAGCATTGTTAAAGCTAAGACCTTAATAATTGCTCTAATGAGGGAAGTTAGTTAAAAACTGTTTGGCCATTGCAGAACACCTGAGGTAGCAAAGCAACTTCATGAGAGGGCAGATCCCAGCCAATTTGTAACCTGGATCAGGTATGATATTAAATAACACATTTGTCCCCAAATCACATTGAGTGCAGAATATGTTTTTTAAGAACTGTGGATGTTTTTACCTGATTGATTAGTTCCACATGTATACAGCCCCAGGAATCTCTCCACAGGAGCCCACATGGAGTTGGGATAAGCACAATTTAAGTATGCCTTTGTAGTTGAGTAACCTGCTGGGCAGGACTTCATCTCTGGTAACAATGTCTCTCCTGATATTTTGTTTAAAGGCTAGCTCGTCTGCAGCTAATTTATTTTACAAGTAAAAATCAACTTTCTCCATACAGATATGTTTTAAAATTCCTTGAATACTATCAAATATTGTTTTTAAAAGCTAGCCTGTCTGAGGACTAACTCCCAGTGGGACAAGGAAATGTTTAGAATTTTTCCCCATTTGATTCCTTGCTGTACATCTTTTACTGCTGCAAAATATACACAATAATATGTAGATGGAAATGTTAGGTGTATATTTATTTTTATTTTCAAAAGGAGAATTTTGTTATGAAATGTTTGATTTTAGTCAGAGAATGTTCTTTTATTGAATGAAACCAGAAAATTACCTCCCTTATTATATGTTTCCGCTGTCACGAGTATGCAGAATAAAAGTGCAAGTAACACATACACTGTGTAATTTCTGTCCTTGCTTTCATGATAGCTGGTGTAAGAGCTGCTGGTGGTGACAGGTAGAAAATAATCTGTGGTGTTGTGTGGAATTGGCATTTGAGCAAAACAGGGAGCAATTTATGACCTCATATTTTCTACTGTCTTCAAGCACAACATTGTGATTTTCTGCTTCGTTTCTGAGAAAAAGAGATAAGAACTATCTTTGAAACCAGTACCAGTCACCGCATGAGTGCCGGATTCCATCCTTGCCTTCTATCTGAAGGGACTGATATCACAGCCTCCCATACAGAAAGTCTTCCCTCATTGCAGAAATCAGGAAAATTTCCCTGAGATCAAAACCACTTACAAATTACAGATATCTCTTGCCAAAATGGAGAGAATTTAATAGTGGAAAAGATCCAGGAAGCTTCCTTGGTCTCTTTGCCTGCCAATGTCTTATTTCTCATATCCTCTCAAAGGCTGCATTATGCGCAATCCACTCCTGTAGGTTTTAGTGACAGTCTGGACTCCTATTTAGAGGTTTATTTCCTTGGTATTAAATGTTCACTTCATGCTTATGCTTGTAGTACAAATCATCCTGCTCCCTTTGACTCAGGTCACTAAACAAAAGAAGTACTCTGTACATAATTATAAAAACATTTTTATTCCATATCTAAATATACTGTAAGTTTCAGAGGAATGGTGAGAATTTTGTGACAAGCAAACCTGTAAGGCTATTGAAGCCCTGATGTTTACCATCATAAAATAAAAATTTCATGCCTTGAAATATGGAGTGATAGAAATTGCCTTGACATATAGTACTTGAAATATCTCAGGCTAAAAAAGAGCAATTTTAATCTTTGTGGAGCCAGGCATTTAAAAAATTCAGCGGCTAAGTGCAGTTACCATATTACATTAATGTGGATGCTACCAACATTTCTTGATCTAAGTACAAAGAAATTGATGGGTACAATTTTTTTTAAGCCTAAACACATATTGATAGAGCTCCCACTGAGGTTACTGCAGTCTGCAGATGTCATGAGGTAACTGAAAATGGATGTTCGGATGAGTAACATGACTAAAGCTAGAAATCTCAGTCTTCAATGGCTAAAAATACAAGAGAAAGCATCTTATGAGACCTTTAAACACTGATTCTTGATATTATTTTTTACCTGGAGTTTGGATATTTTTTTACCTATGGACAATAGCACTGGAAACTGTTCCCTTTAAGTCCAGAAGGAAACTTTTCTGACAGATGGTTATAACTTCAGCCTTACCTCCTCTTGAACACCAGCAGAGGAAACTGTGCTTGGTCTCTGTTTCATCTTTTGTTAGATTCCTATTACTAATATGTTTTATATTATTCCTTGTTACTTTTCCTTCTGATATTTTCCTGGATAACTAATTAAAGATGGGGATTTATCTTTGTTAACCTCCTTGAATCAAAATGACAGATTGTTTCATTGTTAATTCTAAAGGATAAGCCCTTTCATACGTGCCTTCTGGAGGTTTGTGTCTTTCTGCATTATAGCAGAAGCTCACGTACTTAGATTTAACCCCTAACTCCAATGTTTAAAATGTGAGATAAATCTCTCCTTTAATGACTTAAATTTGGTGCCATTATAATGTTAAATTCTGCAGAACTATCTTGACATTTAAAGAACATAAAATACCATCCCTACACATATAGACTGCAAAAGTTTTTAAAGAGGAGACACATCTAAAATACTTAATCACTCTTTGAAATGAACAGTTAACAGTAAAAAGTGTATCTTAATTTGTAACCTGTTTTTCTCTGGAAAGTTTTAGCACCTATTTTCAATAGTCTTAGAACATTATTTTCTAAGGGTTTCTTGAGTTCTTAGATTAAATACCGAACCAAGTGAATGTAATCAACAAGTAAAGCAAAATATAAAATGTGGTGAAGCGGTGTGAGCAGCATTTTCTTAAGAGGCTTAGTTTGCAATTCCTAAGAGTAAACAACTGTTTTCTACAGTAGTATGGTTTTCCATGTAAGTGTTTACAATGAATTTCAAAGAGGAAAAGAGATAAAAATACCATGTCTCACACAGAATTCATCATGTTGGTATATTCCCATAATCAGTCATCCTCTTGGAAGTATTCAAGTAGTTACACTATAATTAACTTGCATTTGCATGGTATGTTTCAGCATAAGGAAATCTGTACCAAGTGCTCCCATTTTACAAAAAGGAAAACAGAGGTTCAGTGTTTTGATCTGATTCTGGAATTTCTGAGCCAAGTAGTCTCCAGTGTTCATGATCAGGGGTCAGGATATCTTTCACATGTGCTCCTCTCTCCTTCATGAGAATAGATTTTCTCAGAACCAGTCCCAGAGAGACATATTGGGGAAGCAGGTGGGGACTTATTAACAAGAGACGTTTGTTTGAGTGTAATTGTAGTAATTAACAATGCAGCCACTGAGCTGAATATACACAGAAAGTAAATATTTATGTTACTGGTGATCTAGCTGGAAAAAGTGGGAAATGGGAAAAAATAATTATATTTTGTTAGATGTCTGACTCTTTCTGTTATGCCATTTCAGTGTTGTCATCTTTGTATAGAGCTGTAGGCTTGGAAATGCTAGGCCAAACTGAAAAAATTAAAAGTAAAAAAACCCCAAAAACCCACCAAACAAAATTCTGGGAAAAAGCAGGCCAAAAAACCCCAACCAGCTGTAGCTGATACGATTCAGTGTGAAAAATGTGGAGTTAATTCTCTCATTTTTTTTTCTGTAGGAGATCATTAGAGGGCTGTATGGTCTTTCCAGACCAGTACAAAAGACATTCGATATCTTGATGTGTCTCTATGAATTTGAAAGATGTGACCTCCACAGGGGATACTACTGTTGGTTTTACATCATTAATGTTTTCCTTCATTTATTTCTGCAGAATACCTGCTCCATCTTTTAAAGTGGGAATTGCCTGGGGTGACAAATTGAATCTTGAATCTTTGCACCTGATGCCACAAGAGCCTATAAATTAGTCATGGACTAGGAAGATACAATCCTAAATATTTCTATTTCTCATAGAAAAAACAACCCTTGGGGTCACTAACAAAGAATGAAAAACCTGGACTTGTTAACAAGAAAGCAATTAATTATTTACACACATGTGAGTATTTGCCATTAGCATCTTTAGAATTAGGAATCTTTGTTCTGCTAGATTTACTTTTGCCCTTGAGAGTGTAGCTGTTAAGAAAAGGTATTGGTCGACCCTTTTTAATACCAGGAAAAGCAAACAACAGAAAATATGATTCTAAAGCAAGGCTTTATGTGTCCATTTCTTTCAGTCTTTCAAAAGAAACAAAGATTAAGCTATCTTCTTGCAAAGCTACAGTAGTGTGAATCACTAGTACTGACTGTACTATCACCCGTGTGGTGGTTTATTATTCTAGCACATGCATGGCCAGGATGAAACAAATAAATTATTAAGTGCTGTGGGTGATTTCATTTATGTATGTATGTATGTATGTCATTGTTAGAGCAAACAGAAGAGAAAAACCTTGCATCCTAATATGACCCCCATGGGGAATCCTGATGCCAGTCAGGCAGGTGGAGCTTCTATGTGCTTTTTTTCTCATTCACTCCCATCCACCTATCCATCATAATGCCATCACCCATGAAAACTCCTTGCTATTGCAATATATAAGCTTTGTAAATAAAGTCTGGGACCCCTGAGGGGAACAATATAGACTTCCAGGAATTCTCATATATTTAATCTGTTTTAAGGCCTGAAAAGTATATTTCTGTAATAAAATATTTTAAGACTTTTCCATCCAGGGAAATTTTTTTTCCATGGCAGGTGACCCACAGGACTGGGATGGATATGAACATTTACAGATTTCAAATGCATACAGTATAATGCAGGCATTTTTTAAAGATTACTCTAAGGTGAAAGGACCCCACCCCCATCCTCATCACCCCCAGTATCTGAGCAGTTTGAAAGCGTGAAGGTCCATGTTTTCCCTGCAGATATAGGCAGAAAGCTCCCAATGGCTACAGCCAAAGCTGCATGTGTGCATCCAAGTGCAGTCTTGTGGTTTTGAAAGTTAACTAGGATATGAGAGAATAGAATTGTGTTTTGTACAACACCTTTCATGCTTGTTATGGCTCAAAGCACCTTACAAGGACATAAATGAGATACTGCTAGCACAGGGAGGATGAAGGAAGGCTGAGAAGTGCTTAGCTTGGGTGCTTTGCAGGGGATCACAAAGCATTTCAAAAAGCAGAGCTTGATTTTTTTAAAAAAGCAATAGTGGCCAGAAACACTGATGTTATTTGTTTCTGCTTCCTCTTCCTCCCAGTCTCTTACATCCATAAAAGATGACACCAAAATTTTGAGATATTTTTCACCCACTATCTTAAAATTATTGACATCTTCTTTTCCCTTAGGCCTTGTCTTCTGAGCATACAGCAAGACCTGGTCTTCTTGGCTTTAGTCATACACTGTGAAATGCTTTAGTCTAGTTGTGCTGACCTCACACACAGAGCTGTGTAGTAGGATACATGCAACCATTTGGAGAGAAAACCCTCCTAAGCAGCTAAACAAGGTGGGCAGCTTTTTAGCACCTTCTTTAGGGCAACCTGTGCTGCCTGAGCAGAGACATCTGAGTTGGCTCTGTCTCTGTGCACTCAGGACTCGGGGGTGTGTGCCTGACCCGAGCTGACAAATCTTGTGGGGAGCTTGAATTCAGAGCCAATATTGCCAGATTTAGCTTGAGCGTAGCACTGTCTTGTGAGTACTTCCAATACATTGGACTCTTTCTATGTAGCTTCCTGCCATGACCTGGGTAAACCTTCACTGAGCTGCCCTGATTCAAGTCCCCAGTAACTTGAACAGCAAGGTATGGGGATCAAGCTCCATGGAGCAATGAAGACCTGCCATAAGAACCCAGTCACAGGGAAATGCAGAGCAAGCAGATTCCTCTGTAAAGCTCATGGTGACATTTGGGGTAGCTGAAAAGATGCAAGGGTGGATAAGCCTCTTGAGCCCAAATATAGTTAAGTTCTTAAGGTAAAAGGGTCAGTCATTGCCTGGAGACAATGTATTTAGCCTGAAATTCCTGACTCCACCAACTGAACGATTTTTAAAATTTGTGGGTTCTCATTACCTTTTTTTGATGCAAGATGATATTGCACGTGCCTGTAATTTCCCCTCTAAATCACTTTGTGAGTAAGCTTTCTTGCAGTGACTGCAGAGTTTCCATTGTTTACAAGTCTCTCTTCATATTACTGACATCAAGGTTGGATTTATCTGATTATATTTGCTTAATTGTTTAATTTGTTAAACATTTAATAGAATGCTTCTGGAATTATCAGTATTTTCACTATAAAAATAAGCAGCAACATGTATCTGTCTGCTACTGCATTTGAAGTGGAAGGATTTGATTTGGGGTAGTGCCATGAAATTACTACTTTTGTAGTCTGGGTGGAATATCTTGGATGCAATCAAGGGTTTTCTTGCTGTTTATTCTCTGCCTTACAGTACAAAGGATTATGGGAGGTATTCTTAAATAATTATCATAACAATAAGAATACATACATACAAGCATCCATACAGACATGCATGCACAACACTTACAACACTTATATCTGATTTTTTAACAGCTCTACTTCAATTGCTTAGTTGAACTTCTTTCTTTCTTTCTTTCTTTCTTTCTTTCTTTCTTTCTTTCTTTCTTTCTTTCTCTTTCTTTCTTTCTTTCTTTCTTTTTCTTTCTTTCTTTCTCTCTTTCTCTCTTTCTTTCTCTCTTTCCTCCTCTCCTCTTCTCATCCCCTCCTGTCTTTCTTTCTTCCTTTCTTTCTTCCTTTCTTCCTTTCTTTCCATATCTATATGGCTCTGTTAACACATCCTTCCTGCTTGTTACCCTTTTCTAGGTGGGAGTGAAGGCTATCAATACTGTTGCCACAGGACCCAGTTTTTTTAACCGTGTAGTGACTGGGGCCCATTTTTCCTCATTAACTCACCCAAGACTCCCTATTAATCTGTAATATTGCACTTCGGTATTGAAGTGGGAGCTGAAATAAAAATAAAATGAAGAGGTATGATGAGAAGCCCAGAGGTTTCTAAATGATAGTGTTTTGGCTAGAGTTAAGGGAACAATTGCCTTACTTTTCAGATCATGCCAGCAGTCACAGGCAAAATCCATCTCATGAAGGACCAAGTGGAGTGGGGTCAGGGTGCTGCTCCAAGGGGAAGCACTGGGAGAAAAAGAAAAGCTGGAAAGGTGGTCAAGGAAAGACCTCTGGGAAAAGGGACTTGTTGTCTCTTCCAGCTGCTGAGTGAAGTGGCACAAAGCGCTGAGGTGTGGGAGCCAGCTGGGAAGGAGCAGCTTTCCCTGGGCGTAGCTGCTCGTCTCTGCTCCTGTGGGGCTCCTGCTCCACTGGCACCCATCACCTCCTGGCAAACCAGGCAGCAAGGCCAAAGTCGCTCTCCTGCCCCCACCATCTGGCTGCCTCCTTTATGTGCCTAGGGCTGGCTGTCATGGTTCGTGTGCTCTGTGTAATAGTGGGATAAAAAGGAAAAATGTAATCCCCAGAACTATATGCACATGAACAGTTACACAGGAGTGTTGGTCAGTGATGGGCTACAGGGTAAGTCAGCAGGGGAGGTAATGAATGTCTTAAAATGCTGATAATGTTGACTGTACAATTAACTGCTTTTTTCCAAAAGGCAGTGCTTTCAGGATCAGTGTGGTTAGTGTCTTTTTGATATCTGCCCTTCCAAAGAGCAAACAGGTGTGGGAAATGGGATAGTTTGTAGGCTGTCTTCAGAAACAAATATTTCTGTAGTCCCTTCCATGTAAGAGACTGCAAAGCCTGAGCTAAAGCTGGTGAATGCCATGGAGTCAGCAGGCTGTTTAAAGCAACAGGTACTTAACCTGAAAGTTAGCATGCTTTGCACAACCTCCTCTGCATCTGCTCTGCAGAGGAAGGGAGCTTGCAGCAGCCCTTCTGGCTATCACAAGACATACTTTCCCTCCAGGAACTCTCTGCCTAGGCTGGCATGAGCACAAAATGAGGTCTTTTCTTACCTGTAGAGGAGAGCTAGCTTTCAAAAAGCATTAACCTCCTGCCAGACTCCACCTCTTTCACAATCATAATATTTTACGTTAAAAACCATAACATGTTAAAGACAATTCTGCATTCCTTTTTTCTAGCCTCTGTCTTTCAAATTGTAGGGGTTATATTCAGGTCAGACTGTCAGCTCTCTCTCTGTAACAGTCTAAAGGCTAAATCCCTTTTAAAAAAGAAAATAAATCTTCAGTTCTCACATAATGACTTGGTATCTGGAGCTGAGGCTTCACAGAAAAGATCAAATAGCCTAAGCCTTGTGACAGAACTGTAAGGAATGGCAATGCCTCATTATCCCATAGAGTAACATCTCAGTTGTAGTAGTCTTTGAATGTTCTCTGAGACAGATGAACAAGAATATATATAGTCCCAGTGACAGGAGATGATACTGCTCCTGTGCTGTGTGTGTTGGGGATTGTCATTTGTGCTCCAGACCCCTGTATTGTTATAGCTGCTCACTCAAGCATTGCATGGAGTTAATTTGATGGTTGTGGCAGTAAAATGGTAACAAGATGTGAGATACTGTGCAAAAGTTAATGATTCATGGGCACAGATGAGGCCAAAATTGGTTATGAGTGGCTGCTTGGCATCAAACTCCTAGAAAATTCGAGAAGAACAGAGATGGAGGGACAATACAGCAAACAAACAGATTGTTCTTCCTTGGAAAGAGAGCAGGACCCTTGTCCCATTTGGACCCAGCCATGAGCTCCTATCAGCCTGCACACTCTTCTCCAACATCTGCAGCTGTGTTGAAGCAAACTCTGTGCCTGTGCTAAGGGGATAAAAGCATTTCCATGTGCTCTTTGCATTCACAAAGCACATGCCCCTCCCCGCAACCTCCAGTGTATCCTCGTTCCCTTGGAATGGATTCCAGTATTAAAGCCTGCTATGTTTAATCATTGCTAATTCTGTGAGGAAATAAAATCTTACGACCATTTTAACATGTTTCAAGAGAGGTAGGTATAAGTCACAAATGTGCCAAGAGTTATGGGAAATTCAGAAGCTACCAGAAAGCAGTAATATGCTCCAAAGATAGTGATAATAAAACTTACATGGTCTCAACCATGTGTGTAGGGTTCTGCAGATCCTGCCCTGATGAGTATCATTCCTCAGCAAGGTTCTCTCAGTCAGGACCTGCACAGCACAAACTCGCCTCAAGGCAAGGTGTGGTAACACTCTGGAGGTGTTATAAACCAACCCATGAACAGGTAGATTTCTACTGGGAGAATTTTGTCCTAAAAATTGTTAAATCCCCACGATTTTAAATTAAGTCAAGTGGAAGATCTTGGCTTCAGCCTTTTTACCTACATTATGCAAAGTAATTTTTTTTTTGCTTGTGTGAGTTTAGAATGAAGCACACGTGGGCAAGTTTTCCCCATTATATATAGCTATCCCTCTGCTATCCCTCTGCTATCCCTCTGCTTTGCTTCTCCCACAAATTTCTGATTTTGGGGAAACACTGCATTATGCATGAACCAGCCTGTGGACATCTACTGTTTAATTCAAATGGAGCTTTGTGTGTATATATGTATACAGATTTTAACAAAGGTGTGTCTACTCTTACTCTGTCCCCCTCCTTTTTCCAGCACAAAATGTTGTGCAGTAATGTTGTAGCAAAACAGCACCAAAACAAGAAGAAAACCATCCAGGCTACATTGAGGGTCAGTGCAAAGAAAACGTTCTGAAGTGCAGCTGTTCTTATGGGGGGGCTGAAGAAAGAGAGTATTTCCTATAAAATGAAGTTCACAGAAAACCTTGGTTTACAATCCAGCATCGTTCTCGCTTCTCCCATTAGAATATCCCTGATGATATCTGGCAGCCACAGCAACAGCAGGCAAGCTCCACTATCCTGGGTTTTGAAGGTTTTTTTAAGTATTTAGATATTTGTTGAGAAGCAAACAATCAAAATAGAAACCATGGCTTATTTTCAATTTTGCACTTGCACTACATGCTTCTTGACATTGCCTTTTGTTATTAACGAATCATTTCAGTTTTCTTCTGATGCATAATCACATTACTCTTTCTTCTTGCATGAAATTTTCCTGTGAAAACTTGAAGACTCTTGTTTCTGCTAGAAAGCCCTCCTGTTCTTTTGTTTTTAAAGACTTTTTTAAAAAAAATCTTTGTACTACACAGGAAAAAATAATTACTACGAGATTGGAGAGATATTTCTTGGAAGGGGATGTAAAAAAGCATATATTATGTTTTGTGGAGAATGGTACACCTAGTAATGTGGTTGGAAGAGCTTAATCACTGTTTTTTCACATGGACATGAAACTGTTTGCTAATGCCTGTTGACAATTCGTGTTGATGATGCTAGGCTTCAAGACTGAGCTCTAGCAAATGATGATAAATTCCAGACTCTAATCAAACATTTTTCAGAAACATTAACATTTGCTAAATAAACATATTTTTCTCTTCTCTGTTGCATGTAATGGATGTTTTTAACATTGTTTGCCAGTCTTTTTATAAAGCATAACAGATGGCCACTGCTTCTAATGAAATAATTATATTACTTAACCCTTTCCTTGGGAAAGAAAAGGCTTGGGCCTGATTTTTCACTGTTTTATCTTTTGATTTCTATGAAGTGTCTTGCAACTGCCTTTCATATTTTCTGTAAATGACCCTGAAAACAAAGACAAGAAAGTTTTTGGCTGAAAAATCTACTGCCAGTTTTAATTAAAGAATGGGTACTTGTCTGGGGTTTGATTTTCACATTGGTCACTCTCTTTCTGCTCATAAAATGCGACAGGGAAAGTTCAGTCCGAAAGTCTGTGAGGAAGCACAGAACTGTTAAGAGCCAACACTCAGAGTGAGGTGATAGATCTACGCTGCTCTCAGAGAAAGATCTTGGGAGTGCTCAGGAACACCCTCTTCTTGATCTACCTGATGATACAATTGCTTGAAGAATTCTATGTCAATACCCTGGGTATGTCTTATTTGTGTGTTCCTGGTGACGGGCTAAGGCAGCTGGCTGAGTATTACTGAGGTATTAAACTGGCAGATACACTTATGTATGTAAAGACCTGTATGTGGTGTAAAGAGGTCTCTAAAATAGGTTTAAGTTCAGGCTCCCAGGTCCAGTGTTTGTGAACTACTGGCTGGCGAGGTTAGTCTGCTCTCTGAAGTCAATATTTGTCCTGCTGAGGACCTGAACACTGTCAAAACAGATGCACTGGGAGTATTCAGGAGCATCCTGGTAAGATGGAGTCTTTTTGCAGCATGCTGCTGTGCGTGCATGTGAATGGCAGAGTGAGAACGGACCCCTCAGATTCAGAAAACACTTGATTCCTAAACATTTCAAGAAAGTATTTGGCCTTTGACATTGATGACATACCAGAGATTGCTAATAATAGCATGCCTGAACTTTTGCTAGAAAAATAAGCACATCCCTCAGCAATTCCCACACTCCTAGGTTAAATCACCACAATATCATATTAATGCCAGGGCTGATGAAATACAGCGAAATATTAAAACCTCAGTTGAATAAAGTTTGTTCTCCTTTGAGAGGTCTTTTTCACAAGACTGAAAAGAAGAACAATACGATATCAGTTAATCATTTGTCAGCACCACTGCTCTTGGACACACATAGGGGTAGCAGGATGCTCTTGTCCCGCTCTCTTGCCCAAAGGTGCTAAAGTTCAGCTGAATTATTGTGGCAAATGCAGTTTCATTCACTACCTCTAAAATAAAGGAATTGTGAATAAGAGGAAGAATTAACTGAATTAAGATAGAGCAATTCCTAAAAGGAAACACTGTGAATGGATGAGCTGGGAGAGGAAGCTTCATCTGAAGGTTAGGATATATTGGTTTTTGTATTGGGGTGGGGAGGGGGGGTGGGTGGTTGCTAAGATCAGTAAATCTATCTCCAAGAGGAGGTCAAACTTGGATATATACTTTTACGTTTGCATGTTTTCCGAGCACAGCGGTAAGGACTCAACCTGTTCACACCCACAAATAATATGAAACTGATTATTCACAAAGGTGGAAATAGGGGGATATATGCCAGAATTTCATAGTATTTACTATTTCTATATCTAGGAAGAAATGAGCAACTGAAATCTGTGAGTGCAGATAGGGATAAAAGTCAATTTCATTATGAGGAGACCTGGTTTTAGCATGAATCTTGGAGGATGTAATAATTAATGGAATAATAGTGTTTCCACAGCGTCATTATATATAATAGCTACCTGGTATTGAACACGTTTCTCACTTGTCTGGACATGACATTCAAAACTTGGTTGTTTGTCTGATACAAAAAAATCAGTGGTTTTGTTTGCTGCTTACCTCTTTTAAAGGGAAAAAAAAAACACATGTTCAATTAGGAAAGACAGGAGGAATATGAAAAAGAGCAAGATGGATTGATATCCATATATTTCAAGTGAATAGTTGAAATTATCTCAAGGTTTATTTGCTGGTGCTTTTATCCCCCCTCATGCTGACTGTCAGGATATTCTGTTGCTATAGGCTAGTGTGGAACACATTCTGCCTTAATGGTCAGAGTTCAGTGATTTCATTTAATTTTCACAAGCAGAAAGCTGGTCCTTAACAAAAACTCTTGTGTCCCGAGGGGGTAGGCATATGCCTACCATTCTAATTCTACGCCTTTCCCATTCTAATTCTATGGGAAGAAAATGTATCACAAATTTCAAGTATGCAAACTTGTGGCCTTTTAAGACTATAACTACAGAGGAATTACAAGAAAGAGACTGCACAGTGATAGTAGTGCTGGGGCATAAAGCGTAACATAGCAACTCCTGGAATGCAGCAATAGTGTGCTTCCTTCACAGCTATTACAGCTAAGTGAAAAGTAATTGCTGGTTTGAACCTGTGCTGTCTTCTCCTTGTGTGGAGAAATCAGCTTTAAGCATCAGAAAAGTTTAGAGGTGGAGTTGATGCCATCTTAGGAAGAAGCGGATCTTACAATGTCATAGAAGCAAGAATCAGTAGAACTGCCGGCTCTATAGGGTTTTAAAAAATGTATTTTATCGTTGCTAAGTTTGGATCTGAAGTTCATCTGAAAAGTAACAAAAAACTGTTCAGATTTTCCCTGCAAATAGAAAGTTTGTGCAGTTTCTACAGGAACCTGGTGTCACGGCTGCGTCTTAGAGAGGTTCCAGCTACTTTCTGAGCCGCTGGGTATCGGGGCTGTGCTCAGCCGGGCGGGCGGAGGGGAGCGCAGGGAACGAACGGGAGCGCGGGGAACGAACGGGAGCGCGCGGAACGAACGGGAGCGCGGGGAACGA
>VZRQ01004001.1:539029-558052 GCA_013397975.1 Machaerirhynchus nigripectus | reverse complement strand
GGGCTCCCCGCCCGGCCCCGCTTCTCGGTTTTTGTGCATGCGCGAGTTTGGTATTCATGAGCTCCCTGTTCCGCTTGAACACAGCTGTGTGGGTTCTCGAGCGTTGGGACAGGGAAGTGGTGGAGTCGCCATCCCTGGAGGTATTTGAAAGTGCACATAGATGCCTACCATGCATAGGGACATGGTTTAGTGGTGGACTTGGCAGTGCTGTGTTAATAGTCGGATTCTATCTTAAAGGTATTTTCCAACTTAAATGATTCTATGATTTACATGGAATGCTTTTCGTTCTTCCTCTTCCCACCTCCTGGCCTCATAATGTATCACACCACTTTTTCATGCTTATTCCTGCAATCATCACTTATTCTGTAAGTGCCACAGGTACCAAAATACTGACACCAGTGACAGAATTGTTATGATAGGTGATGTCTATCTCGCTAAACAGAGGGTCAGCTTTAGGTTTGGGAACAGATTTCCTTAAAATTGCGAAGCCTTCTGGCAGATGACTTCACCTTCAAACTGCCCAAGTCAGGTTTGGTGTGTGCTGAGGAACAAGGAGGCAACAAAAGCCTTTCTTGCACTTCAGAAAGGAGCCCGAATACTGAGTATGGCTGTTATGATGTTACAGAGTAGGGATGGTTTATTTTGTAGGTAACAAAAGTGGTGATTGTAGAACAAGCATGACAATTTTACCTCAACTAGCTACAGTACAAAAATGCCTCTTGCTGAATGCTTATTATTGTATTTTCAGATTGGCTTCATATGTACCACATGTGCTTATTGTTGTTGCACTGTGATTTCAAGCTTTTATGAAGTGATAAGCCACATATTAATAGTTTTAACAGAAGGTTCTCTAGTTGTTAACATGGTAACACCTTGAAAGAACAACATGTTATGTCCATTTTTCCTTCTAGAAATATGCAACATTCTGCACTTCAAAATATATAAGGAAAGTGCCTATTTAGTACTTAGATCTGCTCAATATATTATCTTCCATGAATTCCTACCCTGTTGCTCAGTCCTGCTATAAAAATTTGCAGCCTCAGACTGCAAAATATTAATTCATTTCCCAGGAATCTCTTTGGGTACAAGCTGTGAAAGGCAAGTTGCAAGCACATTTGCTCTTGCTGAATCTTACTCCAAAGTGAGCTGATTACTAACACTATTATAGTAACAGGTGTTCAAATATATCCAACTAAGTTATTAGCCAAGCTTGGATGATTCTTTTTGTTTTCCTTGACCACAGTCAGGTTATCAGTTGCATATGGATGCAATCCTAGTCATATTTACCTCAGTAAAAAATTGTGCCATTTTAAAAATAAATGAGTTTCACAATAGCAGGGTTCCATCCGATAACTGTATCAGATGTCAATGAAAATTTTCAAAATAAGGTACCAGGTACATAGTGATCACAGTGACCCAAAGAATTCAAAACAGTGGTGTTTTGATGATAATAAAAATTACGAAACCTTATGTTTATTTACATTCTATATATCCTAATAAACCAAGTCAAATTAAAATTTTAGTGTGTTAAAACTTCCCTTTAATTGCATCATGAAGAACACAAACAAGTATAAAAATTTGAAATTTGATGCCTTTACAGTAACTCCATTCAACCGGCCCTTCCATTTAGGCAGTGCATGAAAGCATTTGCCCATGAGTAATATCTTAGTAAATGGTCACAATTTGATGTGACACATTTTTCCCCCAATTTGCATTCCTGATAATAGACTTCCTAAATATCACCTTCACATTCACTGGCAAAAAAGCAACCCATCTGAAAGAGTCACTGGATGAAATGTTGGTGATGGGGCAATCTCGGGTCTGTGTCTGAATGTGAGACAAAGGGTTCAGACCATTAAAAGCTATATGGTCTATTGCCATGCTAAGGTTTAGTTCTTTGTTTAGTGCAGACTTTTAAACGTGTTTCCATGACTCATTAAATCCTCTGAAACAAAAGTTCTCACAATTCTAGTACAGTGGAGCAGTTATTTTTGGACTTAATGATAAACAGGCTAGATAATGAGCTGCCTAACTTGTCCCCTTTTCTGAAAAAGGAAAATGGTTAGTGACCTCTCCTATCTCCTAACAATATCAAAATCCATTATATTTGATAGATAAAGGAGTGGAAAGTCCATGAAAAAATGAGGGGGGTGAATAAGCAAATGCCTGTTGGGCAACTAATATTTTAAATAAGAAGTAAGAATATATATTTTGTGAACCTATTAAGTACTTCTCTTAAGAGAATATAGTAACCATAGCAACCCCTTATCACCTGCTTGAGATGCTGCAACATCTCTATGAAATGTGCATAAAATGCCCTGCTAATATTTGTAAAATGCTGATGATATTAGCTATTAGCTCTTGGAAAGGGCCACAATGAAAGATAAATGCATAAAAATGCTTGAGATTCAAGATCACTTGCCTACTGTCTGATTTCTCCTTGCTCTTCTACTTTATTTTTATATATCAGATTGATTTATCAAAAGCAAAAGATTATTGGGTTCAAGAAGTCACTGAAGGGAGCAGGGTGGTGGACACACATCACTGCTCACCTGCAGCATGCCCATAATAACCACCCTCAGCTAAGTGTGCTGAAGGCTTTCATGGTTTGTGGTGGCCAAAGCGAGCCTACCTAAAGGGAAAAGTTTCCCAAAAGGATTGAACATGAGAACTCACAGGAAGACACCCAAAATAAGGTAAGTACAGATCCCCTCCTTGCAGCAATTATCAATCCAAAAAGACTGTGAGTTGTGCCTTTACTTTATTTGCAGGATTTCAAATCACATAAAGCTGTAACAATAATGGTATTTCTGACTGTAGTGACAGCTTCTCTTGTTTTAGACTTTGCATTTCAGATGCTCTTCCTTCTTTTTCAGCTTTGAAGCTGCAAGTGGTCAGTTTACACTTCTAAGGTCTAATATGAGGATATGGCAGGTGACATTTTCTGTGGAGTTATTTCTGTGCCCCACAGCCTCTAGGGCTAAGGGTGCTGGGATGGCCTGGAGCTCCCCTCCTGAACTGTCATCACGTCCCCCCCAAAGGACTCTGTGCTTTGTCCTTTTTTGTGGTGTACTACGTTTTACCACTCAATTAAATACTTGGAGAAGCAGGTAGTCCCAGTGAATTCCAAGATCCTTTGATAAAAGAAATATAGAAATTGTGTTTAAATCACAAGAGTCTTTCATTTTTGTATCCTTAGTATGATTCTTTTTTCTCTCTCACTTCAGTGTGAGGTGCAGTACACCGTGTATATGTGCTTCCACTCTGAGGAGACATGCAGAAGGAGGAAAGCAAAACCAGTTGTTGCCAAGTGATTTGGTACCTGAGCAACATAGCTGCACAACTCAGCCTAATTCCTCTGTATGTGCTGAGGGGTCTTCCTGTCTCATTTTGCTCTGCAGCACCCTATAGTACCAAGTTATTAGTTGTTAATTTCAGGTGGTAGATAGGAAAGTGAGAGAACCAAACACTTGGATTGCTGAAGCTGACAGGATATTCAGGACACCACTGTGCATTCCCTTTGACATAAAAGGACCTTCTTTGTGCCCAAGAGATGTGGAAAAGCCTTTATGAAATGGATGTTAGGACCTTTGCATATCATTGCAGTTTCATAGTGAATTACAGCAAAATTACAGCTAAGAGAGATGTCTGAACAAGAAGAAGAAAGAGTATGAGCATATGTGACAGTGTGGCCCTAGGGATCAAAATCTGCATGAAATAGTTTAGAAGGCATGCATTAACCTTCATCATGGGGCTGATGTGCAGTAGCAGCTACTTCTGTGCTTTTCTCTTCCTGCTGTTGTGTAAAATAATGATGTTGGAGGATGTGTTGCAGGCAGGGGTTATAATGGTTGAGTCTCCCTGTAAATAAACACGTGTAGTTATGAAATAAGACATTCTGGATAGTATCTGCCAATTTCAGCACTGAAATGGTAAATGCAGACTAATAATAACCTGTGGAAGTAAGCGATGAAAAAATTAATGCCTAATAGTGAGCATTTTATTTCTGTGCTGGGGTTCACTTTCCCCAAGTCTTACCTGAATCAGATTTTCTGGGTTACTTCAGATTTTTTGAGTACCTTCATGAAAATATTTATCACCAACGATGAAAACATGGTTTTCATGGACCAGTCAGCTTTTTTATTTTAGCTTTTTTTATAAGGGCATCTTATAAAATGAGAATCAAAGCTTTGGATTACAAAAGTGGTTTGCTTGGAACCTGGAGAAGTACATTATCTTTGCAGTCATTGTCGTATTGCCAGTGCCATTTAACAAAAAGGGAAGACTGAATAGGTGACACATCTGGAAATGTGAGCTAAAGAAAGTAAAAATTCTTTTGGAGACTGGTAAACCTACACTATATATTCCTGTAATTAAAAGGAACAAGGTACAGTGACTCATAAAACTGCCATGTGAAAATGGTTTAAAAGTTAAAAAAGACACAAATAGAAGTGTGAGACCCAACCAGACCAGTCCTCCCAAGGCAGTCCCAGTGAGCCTATTTATAAACACACCATTTCAAAACCCTCCTTAGCTGATTTCAAGCAATGCTCCTGGTGAGAAAAAACAATAATGTGATAAGCAAAGACTTTCTGAGACTGTCTCCTGTTTAACTTCTGTGACTAATGCTTTGTGATATCTGCCCACATCCTTGAATTGCTTAATTTAAAATCCTCTCATAAGAAGGTTCTTTTGATTTTCTTCTTCTTTGCCTGTTTTTCTCATTTGAAATTAGAGGAATGTGAAGGTTTTGGTGTTAACCTTCCCACATAAATATATTACATGGTCAGTACCAAGGGCTCCTCTGAAGCAATGGGAAGGTGTAGTAATCTGATATTTCATGGGTAATCTGACCTTGATGGTAACCCCAGTGAACTTTGATTTTCTTCGAGTCGAATCATGAGTCACATATGTTAGCAAATTCTCAGTTGTATAAAGTGGTTTTCCTGGCCAGAGTCTAAGGATTTGGGATTTGGGTTAAGGTTTTTGTTGTCGTTCCCCAGCCCACCCCCTACAACCTCATCCCACCACAAACACTGCAATCCACTGGTATCCTGAGTAGGGAAATATTTTGTTCAGTTGTAGGGAAGAGCACCTTAAGACTCAGTTCTTTTTCACTGAGAAAGTCCAAGAATGTACCTTAAATTTTTCTTGCAGAATTAGAACATATTTCTCTACACATTCATGAGTGTCTACACGCGCGCACACACACACACACACACACACACACACACACACACACTTTTCTAGAAATAATTTCAGTAGTCTGTTTGTTGTGTTGTCTGATTGATACTAACTTTTGCATTCTAAATACTTAGATTTAGCCCAGGAAGTTGTAGTTACATCTACAAAGATTAGTCTTTTTGTGTCTTTCATTCCTGCTTATGGTGGAGCCTGTGCTGCCCTGATTAGAGTAATGTTCAAAGCTGTTTTAGCATTTATAGATTTATTCTCTCCTTTATTATCCTCAGCAGTATAAAGGCAGCTTGAATACGCAGTCTGAGAATTCCAGTGGAGGAGATGAAACACCTTACCCCCCGGGCACAAGCAATTTTCAAGCTGCAGTTCATATTTCCAGTGTTTAAGATACAATTCTCAGTCACGTCACTTCACAGGTTTTCCATGTGACCCCGTTGCTGCATAGCTGACAGGTAACTTGTGTACCTCCTGTTCCAACAGGCTGCCTGTTTCACAGAAGCCCTTTTTCCATGGGGCGGGGGGCTGGCAGGGGGCAGGACACTGGAAAGAGGAGATAAGTGAGAATTCCCTACAACAATATTCCCAGGAATTTCAAATGCAAAAAGTAATCTTCTCATTAAATTAGGTTTCATGAGATAGTGCAAATTCCTGGCAAACTTTTATGACTAGAAAAAATGAAATAACAATATTTTAGTCTGACTTGAATTTTTAGACAACTTTGGCTCCATTGATCTGAGCTGAAATACCTGATTTGAAGTCAGTGAAACATCGATTGGTTGTCCCTCCAGTGGCAGCTGGCTTCCTGGGATTTTTAAAGAGATACCTGAGCTAATTTTTTTACCTCTATATGACCAAAACTGCATAGTGTCATTCCAGGGGAATACAGCAGAACTTGGAAATATCAAATGTTTTCTGAGAACAAGAAATACGGGGAATTAAAAATTATGCAGAAATATTCCGGTTTTTTATGTTAATGCCTTGTCCCAGCTGAGGGTTTGAAAAGATGTTAAAACACTGGCACTTCTTCTGTTTTGGAAAGTCTTGCAACATGGATTCAATCTCTTTATAATTCTTCCTGGACATGGCATAGTGTCTACAGTGCTTAGAGTTTCTCACTTTTGGCACATTTGTGCATGGCATATGATAGGTCTAACCTGTTGTATGTAGGTTGAAGGAAAACTGTTTGAGAGCAGAGTGGCTTACTTGTGAGTGTTACACATTTTTTTGCTAAACCTGTGGTTTAGGGGCTTTTATTTCAAAAGGAAGGATTTGCATGGTTTGATGATCTCAGCTAGCACACAGATAATGGGGATTTGAGTAGGTGCCTGCTTGCTTCAAGTGACAATTTATCAGTTTAGGCTTTAACTTGTTTTAGTGAAATTGTGGCCAGATGACTCTCCCTCTAATCTGTGTGATCATATGCTGGGATGTATCTCCCAGAATAGGAGAGCAGTATTGATTTTGACAGATACTCTTTCATGTTTGACTGATGAAGGCATGTATGATATAACTTCTGCTATTTGCCCGAATCTTTATTTTCTTATCTTGAGCCACTGCATGACTGACTTTTGTAATTGGTCACTAAATAGGCAGTTGGTACAAAATGCAATGGAATAAAGTTACTCTCTTTTTTTCTATGTTAATAGAAGTTACAGATACGTAAGGCAATTCTTGTCTTCTTTATCATTCTATTTTTCATGGAGGCTTCTTAGGACTGGAATGTTAAAACAAAATGTAGTAATTTAACTATTATCTACTACTTCTAAGAGTAATGAAGTGTAATTATCACTGGAGTAGCAACTAATTGTAAAATCCTAGGAAATCAAATGGAGAAACAGTGGTAAACTAATTATGATATCCATTTAATCCAACATTCATATGCATTCATATGTTCTAGAGAACAGATGTTTTAGAAACTCTGAACCCTTATAGCATCCTTCTGTTACTCTTTTTAGCTTACTGTGCTTCCATATAATTTTAGAATAGATGATCAGTCTTCTGATCACTAATTTATTACACATGACTGTGCACCAGCTTGTTCAGCCTAACAGATCAAGTATCTGCCTCATAGCAGATGTAGTAAAATGAAATCCAGCAGATATTACTCTTTTGATTAAAAAGCCTTAATCAAAAAGTCTAGTCAGTGTAGTCCTTAAGGCAAGTGCAGATGGATCTTTCTTTACCCACCTTACTGTCTCTTTGAGCTGAGAGTTGCATAGGTTGCATAAGTGATGGGGCGAGAAGCTGCCCTGAAGGTATCTCCCCTTCTCTCTTGCCTGCAACTGGTGCAGTCCCAAGTGAGATCAGAGAAATCTGAGAGATTCTGTAAAGGCTGAATGGTCTCCTAAGGGTTGCTCCACCAAGAGGACTGAAGGATGCCCTGATCTTTCTGATCAGGATGCCCTGATCTCCTCTGCCTGTTTTACTGATACCCTGCCAAAAGGCTGAGTCTTGAAACACGACGAATTCCCCAGCAACCCACCTTGAGGACATCTTTGTGCACAGTGGCTTTCAGTGTGTTTGTGTAAATGTAAGGATGTCTGACATTGCTGGTCCTAGTTTTAAACTTCTGTTAGAAAATGTGTGTGCATTTAGATGCCGCGACTCAGACATGCTGCCAGGCCAGTCAGTTTATCTTCATTGCATCCACTGCAGCCATGTTGATAAAAGCAGTTAACTACTGCTTTGTGAGATCCAGCTCTGTACAGTCTTGCATTCACAAATATTACCTATATCACTTGAAATCATTGCATGACAATGTTCACATCTTGAGAAGAGTTTTTTATTTTCAGAGTATTTCAGAATTTTTTCTCTTTTTTTTTATACCAGCTTCTCATAAATTTGTCTTCATCTTACAACCTCGTATTTTGTGCCAGTTCTTCTGGAGGTTATTTTTGCATGCTAGTGTTGCCTTGAGCTAAGTATTCTAGTGTTATATGGGGTTATTAAGTAGCATTTTGTATTCTGGACATCCTGCTTTTCCTGCAGGTGCCAATTTAAAACTGCCAAGGGAGGGACTATAAAAACCATTAGAAATGAATTTCAATGCTAATAGTTTGGGTGTGACTATTACCTTTTTCTCTCAAAGTGCAGCAGTCTAGTTGCTTGTCTTATTTTGAAAAACATGTCTTTATCAGTTGTCTATATTGCAAATTAAAGGTGATCTATTTGTGATTGATTTCATAGCTGAAGATGTTGATTTTCAAACTAGGGTTGTTTCTTTCTAACCTGCTTGCTGGGTCTTATTTTTCCCTGCTGCAACACTTTCACTCCTACCATATAATCAGATCCTGGGCTCTGGTCTGTCTCTGCTTGGCACAGCTCAGTAAAGAGACAGAACGGTTCTTCTGTCTTTAGTGTATATTAAATTCCCTGGGCCCAGGAGGATTTCTCTGGCAGCTGGAATTCAGCTAATGAGAGAAAGTCCTTTTCTCCACTTCCTGTTCTATGCTCCCCCTGCAACTGATGCAGACTTATCTTGGTCTGGACTATGACAACTGTTTTACACCAAAAAAACTCCAGCAACTGAGTAATTCCACATTAGGTTCTTTTGCATTTGATCCACCAGTTCAAAATAATTCCTGTGTTTGGTAATTTATTAGAAACAATTGAAGTAGTTAAGGAAGGTTTAGTTAATAAATCAGAACCAGCAAAAGTTTCAGATTCTGAAACAGTGCTAAATTTTTAGTATCAAGATTTTTGTCCTTGCCTTTTCACAACTTAAAATCTTCAAAATTGCCCACTGCATTGATGAGCACTGAACTAAGCCTCATCCTACTAAGTTTAGATGAACATTTCCAGAAACAGTTGATGTGCTGACAAAGAGCACCCAACACCTAATTTACTATGCCTATGTAAAAAATACGTGCTACTTTTACAAAATGTACAATTTGTAACTGGTATTACACAGTGGTGAGTTTTTCTGCACATTTATAGGAACTCTCAGTTTTTTGGCTACATAAACTAGCTCACGACACATTCTAATATTGCATCTTTGTCTTAAGTAGCAATAGGAGGCAGGACTTTTAGTCAGAGCCCAACACCCAGAGTTCTCACAAGTGCCTGCTGACTACTTTTGCCAAGTCAAGAGCAGAACAGCACAAACCACACTGAAGATCTTCCTGATCGATGCCGCCAATAATGGAAGCCCAGCTAAAGTTATCCTACCTTGATTTTGCTTTAGTGAATGGGGCAACGTAATGCTTGAGACATGAGGCTAGATGGAGGCCTTGTGTGTCTGCCCGTTGTGCCTGGGAGGTGTGTGATAATGACTGTGGCAGGCATCCACACTGAGCAGCAAGGTCAGAGCTACTTTGGTACTTCTGTGTCTGCTGGTGTCACTCATAACTCCAAGGGGTTTGATAAGAGGAATATGTGACCATTACTGCTGATAACCAGTGTTCACATAACATAAAACTGCCAATGGTTTGGTGTACTTGTGGCCATTTTCCTTTTAACTTGAATTAATTCAATAAGAATCCTTTAAAACTATTGCAGTCCCTACCATGGCTTTGGTCTGGCTTATGCAGATCTTTGGTCCCAGTGATGTCTGAATTTACACCTGGCACCACCTCCTCTGGCTGCCCTTACCTCCTCTGGTTCCACTGTAAAGACTGTAAAAGTCTCCTCTGTCAGGGATAGAACCTCCTTTCATTCCCCAAACGCCACCTGATTTTCTCATGCACACACATATACTTGGGTTACAGACAGGAAATTGGATTTTCAGAGGAAGGTGAAAGGAGGAAGGTGGTATCTTATCTTGCATCCCAGATGGCAATTCCTCTTCCTCACATCTAGCTGTACCACTGTGTCTTTGGATGCTGACTACCTGCAAAACCACTTCAGATACAGACCCTCTCTTTTCCTCTTGTGCCACTCGGAATACTCTAGGAAGTGAACTGCAGGACCTAGTCGCCTGAATGTACTGTGGGTGGTAATACCACTGCACCCCCTGCAGCTGGTGCAGACTTATCTTGGTCTGGACTACAAAAGCTGTTTTACACCAAAAAAACTCCAGCAACTGAGTGTGGGTTGATCACAAAGTACATTCTTCAAAAGTGGAAAGTGAATGGCATAAATAGAATAGGGACTGTCTGCGACACTGGATTAAAAAAAAAAAATAGCCCACACCCCACCTTGAACATAGGTCATTGATTTCAATGGTTTCATTTTTTTGTTAATACTAGAAATAATTTTTTATCCTATACGACTAACTCATTTTTGATTCTGCTGGGTTTTCAGTAAAATGCAGTACCCATCCAATCCTGTAAGTTGTGCATGTTGTATGTGAAAAGGTGTCTGCACTTCCAGAAAAGATATGCAACTGTTTTATCTTTAAAATGTTTGAGTTCTTACGTAATCTTTTGCTTTGTTCCCATGTGAAACTCTGACACTGTCCTAAGAATCCCATTCTTAAAGCCCTGAAATCAAATATGAGGTTTTGGTGTGAATCCTTTATAATCCTTACTAATTTTGTAAGTTTTGAACTTTTTACTACATCCTCTTCACCAGGGTAGTTTACCCCTAATGGTCTAATTAGTTTGAAAAAGTACTTTTATGTTTCCTTTGAATGCATCCTGGAGAGGATTCTCCTAGATTTAAAGTAGTAAAAGGCCTTCACATACCACACACTCCTTTCAAGTGACACGTGTCCCCTGAGCTATGCTTTGGGAACAGAGGACAAGCATTCCTGTTAAGTGCTCTTAATGCACCTCACTCTCTGCTTGCAGCTGCTTCAAGCTGTTGTGCAAGTGGGCAGTACTAGACCATCACAGGGGCGTCACTCACTTGTCTCCACATTGGCTAGAGAGGATGGTTGGACGTACCCTTATGTTACATTGACCCCTGGAGATGGTTGGTGTTGTACATTAAAGCATATGATTGGATCCTTCCACCTGAGGACATCGACCAGGCAAGAGCAAAGCTGGACCTGGATGAAGTGCAATAGTGTTTTAAATCAAGTTTTCCCTCTACCCATGCCTTGCCTCTGATCTAAACAGTACCAATATTTGCAAACTCCTTCCTTTGATGCACTTGTGAGAAAAATCATTGTTCTCTTTAAACAGGAAAATGAATAAATATATATTTCAGATCTTTTCTTTCTTTCCCTGTGACATACCCAGTGTTGAAGCTTATCATAAGTTAAAAGAAAATATATTTTTGGAAGCCTTTAATTAAAATCCTGGAAACACATCATTGTAACTTTTTTTTATGTAACTCAATATAATAAGATTACTTGTATTGCTAAAGGTTTTCTGGATAGTGACTAATTTTTTCATTGGTAGATAAAGCCATTGCAGAAGCAAATTCATTATACTGGGACTTTACTTCAGGCATCAGATTTGCCTGATTGTTCCCTAAGATCAAAAGACAGATTTCCATTAAGAGCGGAACAGAGCAACTAACAGGCTTCTGAACTGATATTAAGTTAGAAGCCTTCTCCACTTTGGAGAAGATTGGCTGGTATCAATTTGCAGGCTTGCACTTCCCTGTTTTTTTGGTTTTTTTTTGTTTTGTTTTTTTTTTTTTTTTTTTCTCTTTTTTTTGTTTTGTTTTGTTTTTTTTTTTTTTAACTCAAGAAATTTGGAGCTAGATGTTCTTCAAGGTCCCTTCCAACCCAAACAATTGTATAATTCTATGAAAGGTGTAACTCAAACAGCAGTGGCACTTCAGATTTGAGATTTTTGATTTTGCCTTTTCTTTGTTTATTTTAATGAAAGCCACCGAGGGGCAGCAGATAGCAGCTGATCTCATTAAAAAAAACCAAAACAAAACATTTTTTTTTCTTCGAGGTTGCATTTGCTCTGCATTTGCAGTGTTATCTTGTACGAGGAACTCAGCTTCAGGAAGGAGAAAACCACCCTCCCCAAAGAAGGGAAAGCAGACAATGAACTGAGGCTAGGGATGATCAAACATTTGCCACTGAAACAAATAGAGGTTTGCAACAAAACATTTCCATAGCCTACAGATCCACACATACATTTCTGGTCCTTCCAACAGACAGGCAGTTGCCCTTAATGTAAAACGGTATTTTACTTCCTGCTTATGTCATTATGTAATTTTCCTTTTAATCTGACATGAGGAAATCGGTGCTTCTGGAGACGGGATATTGCCACTTTACCGGGCTGCTGTCGAGCGTTCCTGCATCACTCTGATGCTGCAGTTATTTCAACTGGGCATTTACATATCCTTGCCGAAGTCCTGGGAGTCTGTTAAGCTTCGAGCAGACCCAGAGCAGTTACATGAGAATGGGAATAATCTCTTACACCGCAAATTGACTTCCCTCTTTGTAGCCCTAGACACTGTTTCCAGCTGCTTTCAGTCTTTTAAATCCTTGAAAGCTTTTCTAATCCTCGTGTAGGCAGCAGCCTTTATGTGCTCTGCCTCCCTCCCCTTCCTCCTGATTGGCGAGGCTATTCCATGGCCCAGCTCAGCCAACTACTCCATCCCCGGGCTGGGGTTTGAAATCAGAGCCAGGCGGACAGTTGCCTCCCCGCTGCCGACTTTTCATAGGCTGGGGAAAGAAGGTTGGGAAACTTGACATTGTCTTAGGACTCCCCCCAGCAAAGAATAAAAAGGGTGGGGAAGTAATAGACAGGGAAGAGGAGGGAGGGAAACTTGCTTACGGTGGGAAACTTGATGGATTTCTGCCCTGCCGACAGCAGCGCGGTGTGAGCAGCCCCTGGCCGGCTGGATGGATGATGGGAATCTCACCATGAGGCAGGTAAGGAGCCACTGCCCGCCGGCTCTGGGTACTACCGGTCTTAACCCCTGCGGAGCTCGACTGCTTTTTGTTTTCCCCCTCCTCTGTGGTTTTTTTTTTTTTCCTTATAATTTTAAGTTTCCAGGGTGGGAAAAAAAAAAATTCTTTTTTTCTTTTTTTTCCCTCCCTGATTCTCCCGGTAGGCAGGGATGCCATGTAAGTCATGGTGCGTTTTGGATTTGTAGGGAGCATGGAAGCGGTTTGCAAGCTACGTAAATCAATTCCAGTTTGCCATGGTTTAAGTGCATTGTGTAGGCTGTCTCGCAGCCCTGTTTGTGACATGCGAAAGGAAAGAACTTGCTGTGTTATAAGCCTAAATATGCCAATAATTCAGCCCAGGGATAATTTATTAAACAGCTCTGCATGAGTTCCTTGCCTGCCAGTGCTTTAATCTTCTGATTGTTTTAAAATGTAGTAGTTTCAAGCTGTCTTGCAGCTTCACAAAAGTACTTTAAGATGGGTTTTCTAGGGATTTTTTTTCTAAGATTATTCAAATGAGGGGTTTTTTTAAGACTTCTATTCACCTGAGGAGACAAAAGGAGCTTTTATTTTCATTCTCACAGTTATAAGGCACAGTGACAAAACGTTTTTGATTCTTGTTGTTCATAGTTTTACAGCAACAATGTACACTTAGAAGAGCTTTGTGGGACGAAGGAAAACTGTCTGTATCTTAAGAATGAATCAAAGATCTGTCCCAGTTTAAAAAGCCAGTCCACTTCCAAAACTTGCTCATAATATGTTGTTTTCTGGGTAGACAATGGGTAAATATGAGGAAATGAGAAGTTTTCTAGGTTTTCTGTGTGGGTGTCATTCATTCAGCTCTCAGGGGGACTTTTTTAGTACATGTCCAGGAAATGCATGTGTGAGGATTTTGCACCTGTGGTACAAATGGAACATTTGTTTTATGCTCGCTTTCTGAAACCATAGTGGGAAATCCCAGCTTCCTTGCCAGTTTTCTCAAAGTTACTGGAGGTGAGGAAGGGTGAAGAAAGAGAAAACATAGGTGATAGGATGAGGAAAGGTATTTCTTGCTCCCATTAGCACAAGCACCCCACTTTATAACTCTTTAAAGAGCGGGAAATTCTTGTCCTTGAAAAGCACAATGAAGGGCATTTTATACACTCAAGTTGGTCAGCTGGATGGACGTAGTCATCAGAAATCATTATCACCACAAGAGGGTACTTTGGCACAGGGGGTTACCAACAAGGAGTGCGAAAGAAGCAGAAATGTTACAGGATGGCAATAATAAAGTGTAAAATGCTCTGTGAAACGTGTACTTTTCTCTCCTGAAATATTTCTACCTAAAGAATAGGCTTCATGGATAATGAAGATTCATAGGTGGTGGGTTAAAAGAGCAAGGCAAATCAGTCTAATAGAGTTTGGGGGGGAAGGGGGAATGCTAAGGCACACACGTACCCTCCAGAGGAGGAGGAGGGATGGGGGAGACATTCCATCCTAAAGAGAGGTGCAGGCACAGGCGAGCTCGTTCTTGCCGGGCCCGTCCCGTCCCGGTGGGTGCGTGCTCCCGCCTCTCTCCCGCAGGAGCGCAGCGAGGGGGACGCGCTCCGAGGGGCCCCGCGCTCCCGGGGGAGCGGGGTGGGGCGGGGAGCGCCCGCCTCAGCCGCGGCCAGGGTTTGTTTAAACACCTGCCTCTGAGTGCGGTTCCTCTCTGCCGTGCCAAGGGAACAGTTCGGGAGTATTTCTCTGGGTTCGGTTGGTTTGCTGTGCACAAATATTTTCAGTTTGGCAGGGAAAGTCTGTGGGCACTGCTAGGGCCCGAGGGACAAAATCCAGGGAGCTGGATGTCAAGGTGGTGCTGAGCTACTGTGTGCATCACACAGTAGCTCAGCACCCTGTCAGCAGAACTCGTGGTTTAGTGGGAACTGAAGGTTGTGATAGGCTATGAACTAACCGTATGAAACGTTTAGGAAATCCTTTACACTTAGAAGCAGGCAAGTCATATGCAGCTGGAGCCCTCAGTCCTGCTTCTAGCTGGAAATTGTTATAGGAAAGAGAAATATGCAGAGGGCGACTTTTCCATGACCCTCCTAGTCAGAGCAACAGAGAGCTCTTTTTTACCTACTCTTCCACCGTACATTCATCTCTCCCTTCCTGTCCTGCTGCTTTCTTTGCGCTTCCCTGGTGCTCCCTTGCTCATCCTTAGACCAGCTGGGAGGGGAGTGGGTTAACTCCTTCCTCTTCTCAGGCTCTGGGAGTGAGTGCTCCCACTTTCAGAGGCTCTTGGTGGGAGCTATAACTCAATTTGGTGTTGCAGAGTTAACCATCAAGTACATAGGCACATGGCAATGTACTGCAGGTGTTGGAATGAAACCACGTACTATGCTGATGACTGATTTGACCCAAGGGCAACCCACAGCTACTGAACAATAGGACATGGAAAGAGAAATGTGCTAATCTCCCCAGTGGAAATGGAGGAATTACTGTAGAAATGTAATATGCAGCCTGTTGATAAGATTCAGCCCACCTTACTACTATGCCAGTCCAGTAGTCCCCAGCAGGTCACAGGGGGTGGTGTAAATATTGTGTTGAGATTTGTAAATGAGACACTGGAAAAAAGCAGTCATTTTTAGCTGATCATTGAAAACCTCAGCAAGAGGTGTTTTCTTGCTGTCTCGTAGACATTTTTTGTCAATGGTGACCTCACAAATAAGGTCCAGCAACCAAAATAGGAACATTTCTATCCTGTCTGGGAAACTATGCTGATCACAATGTACCAGGAAAAGTTACAGCATTCACAGGAAATACACCCATTAGTGTGTGCTAGTGTGCTATACGACTAGTGTTAGGAAGCAGAAGTGCAACTTTTAAGGGTATCTAACATGGTTGCAAGAAAAAAACTAACAGACAAGAAAAAAGCCTTTGCAAGTAACATTTTTTTTTTTTTTTGCTTTGCAGGGTACTGAGTTCAGTTTATTACTTATAAAGTAAGGAAATTTGCAAGTGATGGAAACTCTTAACAGGGTGCTCAGCCTTCATGAAGGTAGAGTGAAGTTTTTGTGTGGCTGGACACAGTTACATGGCTAGATTCCTTGAGGTTGCTGCAGAACTGGAGAGGGCACTGTGGGCTCTGTTTTGTTTCCTAAGCCTACTTCACAGAAAATCAAATGTTTGATGAATTTTAATACTTCATTTTCATTCCCTTTCAACCACAACATATCCCTGAAGTGCAGCTTGCAGGAGTGTCATTGACAAAAAATGCAGCTCCTTATTTTGGCCTCTTCCTATTGAAGTACCATTGACTTTGATCAAGGCAGTCCTGAGCCCTTTGTCACATGAAGAGGTTCAACTAAACAACTGATAACTGACAGGCCACCTAAAAATGAAAACCTGTGTTTCTAAGGCACCTAAAACCATTACAATTACTTATCATGTCTGCAGTCATATGGCTTTTAGTGTGCATATAATTCACCAAGTGAATAAAGGCTGTATACAATTTCAGTGCAAAACATATGCAAAATTCAAAATCACCCCCTTTCCTTTCAGCTGTTTAAGTTCTTAGCATGTGTTTCTTATTTCCTATTTTCTTTTGCGTACCTTTTAAAATTCTTAATGTGTTCCTCTGTAGAAAAGCTGTATTCTTATCCTGAAGTTCTGCAATCCTTTGCCTGGCACTAGGAAATTATTTAATAGAGTTCATCCTGGGATGTTTTGTTGTTTGTTTGTTTGGCCTGTAAGGGAAGAAACAGCACCTTGAAGAATACTGTCTTTTTTTGTGCATACTATGCAGAATAAAGAAAACAAGTGACCAGAGTCTGCAGGCTGGGAGTGTATCAGTTAATTAGTGACTGGACATTGCTCGGTAGGAAGCCTGGCAAGGATTTTTTGTGCGTGTGTGTATGTGTGTTGTCTGCTCCCTTTGATCACTTGTGTGGTAAATAGACATGCAGGGTAGCTATAGCAACATGTGCTGTAGGTTGGTGGGAACAGAGGGGATGGGATCCCCTGACAAAGGGTAGTTTGTTAGAGTGGTTGGTTCTGATTAGAAAAAGGTGGCACCAATCAGGGCATTTAAAAACATCAGTTTTGCAAAATGCAAATGGTTGTTATCAGTTTCAAAGTAATGCTTGTTTCTGTTGCTCTGCAAGAGTAGATCATGTGGAAGATTGGTGAGGAAGGGGGAGGGATAATAAAAAGCAGAAGCATAACCCTTTTACACTTTTGAATGTAAACATATTCACGCTGGATGTGCTTTTTCTCGTGGTGCTACACTGTCTATGCAGTTTTCAAAAGAAGCATTTGTAGGAGCCAAATTGCAGCAGATGATGCTACAAATAGTGTGGTTTTGAAATACGGCTTCAGGAGGAAGTGATGATAATGTCGTGTTAAGTAGTGCATTTGATCCATTACCTTTCCTTGATTTCTAAGAGTTCCATGTGCAATTTACTATCCCAAGATCCTGTTCCTATTTCAGCAGCCTACCTGTAGAGGTCAGACTTGAAGCTCTCAAAATCTTCCCACGATAGAATTTCAACCTAAAGCTATAAAAATACATATCCATAGTCTCTTTCCTCATTAACTTTATGTGGAATACTTTTAAAATAATGTTGGTTTTTCAGTGTCAGGTTGTTAAGTAACACCAAGTTCTGCACTGATGGAAGCCTTAAATGCATCAAAATTCAGTTTCATTTCACGTCTTGAACAGAACTAAACCTAAAGTTTCTATTAGCGCCTGAATTATTTAGATGTGTATCTCCATCTCTATGATCCCCACTAGGCCTCCTACCTTTGATGAGATCTGTCTCCAGCTCCCTCCCTCCGGCCTGCCCAGCCCTCTGCTGTGCTGGCTGCCGGCTTCCCACTGCTGCCTGGTCTCAGGGCTTCCCCACTGGCAAGGGATAGGGAAGCAGGCAGTGTCACAGAGGGTTTCAACAGCTTCTGAGCACTGCAAAAAGTTGTCAGACCTCAGAGTCCGTCCACAGACTAGCACAAGAGGTAAGGGATCTGCTGGAGCCTGGGGTCAAGGAAAATGAAATGCTGGGAACAAGGAGCTCGCGGTGGTAAATGCTCAGGGAATATGCTGAAGTTCAAAAAATGCTTCAGTATTTGGAGAAAGTTTGATTTTTCTGTGGGTGAAGACTGAGCTGAGAGAAAGGAGCAGACCAGAATTCACATACAGCTGTGCTAACTGCCTTTTAGATGTGCGCTGGAGTTTGTTGGAACTGAATTTCAGACTTTGTAGGGTATTTAATTCTTTAGCCTGTTTTTGGTTCAAAGTCTTTATTACAGTCATGCAGCTAAGAGCTTGTAATGCTTTAGCAAGCTGTAAGGAATTGCTGTATATCCCTGAGATCCCTGGCTTGCAGTGCAGAATCCAGCCTGTCTGAAAGCTGGGAAAAGCGCTAACGGGTAGGAAGCTGATTTTGATCTCTTTTCTAAACAGTAAAAATAGTTCTAAATTCTTCAAAATTCTTTCCCATTTGTTGTCCTGTCATGGTTCTTTATCATTAGTATTTATATCTTCCCAGGGGGATGTGGGAGGAGAAAAAAGCTGGCAAAGAGGCAATGTTTGTTTGGCCCAAAAGTTTTATCAACTTTGTTGATTGCATAAGTGTTGAGATAACTGGGTGCAAGAACAATTTTAAGATAGTAGAACAAATAAAAGAAAATCCAGGCTTNTTTTTTTTTTTTTTTTTTTTTTTTTTTTTTTTTTTAAGTGTGATAATCTTTAAGGAAAATATTTGTGGAGGAATATTTTGCGGCCCTAGAAAGGAGCTGGTGACATGCTATGACAATCACTCCACATTTTGGGACAGGGAGGCCAACATATTTCTCATGCCTTTGGTGGCAGCAACATCTTCCCATTACTCCTCACGCAGGCTGCCTTGTGCTGCCCGTGCACCTGTGGGGCTCCAGCCTCCCCCCCAGCACCCGGCGTCCAAGCACGTGCCCGTGACTAATGGCATTAACTCGTCTCTTTGGGTCTGCAGGTATTTAATTACTGAACAGCTGCAGCATCAGATCAGAGAGACCCCCCCTCCCCACACACACGCACCAGAGTGGTAGGGCCGGCTCATTTGTGATTCTGGCAAGGCTGCAGCGTG
>VZRQ01004001.1:422468-538820 GCA_013397975.1 Machaerirhynchus nigripectus | reverse complement strand
GCTTGTTTTGTGAATTAGTTTGGGGATTTTTCTTCCTGAGAGGTAACTGGAGACGTTAAAAAATATAAAAGAAGAAGAAAACAAAAGGAAAAGAGAAACACTATGCATTTTCATACATTTATATTTAGAATTGTAGTTGCCAAAGCCACTCCATCATAAGAACAACCAGTGTCCCAGTTTCAAGGAACTCTTCACCAAGCAAGCTTCAAAGGTTTTGGAGGGAGGTTTGGTTTTATCATTGGATTGTACTGGTTTTCTCTCCCTAAAATTATGCCCATATTGCAAAATCCATGTATTTTACATGGAGTATGTATACTCTATTGACTTCTCCTTTGTGGACCACTAAGGTCTGCCTCTGTCTCCTGCCCCTGCTTTTTTCCTCCCTTTGTAACCAGCTCCAGCTCCCTGGCTAGTGAGCTCTCAAGCCCTCAGCCTGGCCTCTGGTTCTACCCCAGCTCTGGAGTCAGGGATACAGACAGATCTCTCTTACTACTCGTGTTTCTGTGCTTGATGGAGCTGCAAGAGGCTGTAGGCAGGAACCTACAGAACTCTGTTAATAATCTCACTGAAAAATATGTGTGTTGTAAATCAGATGTGTAGAGGAACAACAAGAGTAGAGGAATGGAAGGCTGCCCTGAGCAAGGAAAAGGACTGTTCCTTTCAGGGCAGTGCGTGTGGGTAAAGCTCAGGGGCAGGGACACATCACTGTCAAGCACAGACCAGGTTTGTCCGTGTGATACTCGAGAGATTGTGTATTCCTGGGTTATGCCTTGTGTCAAATGCCATCGATACTAGCATTCATTTCCTCACTGACAGGTTTTGAACAAATTACAAAGCTTAGGTTTTGACTATACAGGTAAAAATTTACCCTATCCCACCAGCACCTCTTGAAATGGGTAAAGGGTTAATGATTTAATTTTTAACTGAAAAACCTCAGAATTATAATTTAGACTGAGATTTCAAACTGGGATTTGAGCAGTTCAAAAGTGCACTGTATTGTTTTGGTCTAATTAACACAACATGGTGATAAGACATTAAAGCAGAGTGACAACACTATACATTGATAACAGGGGACATTAATGCCTGGAGACACAGTCTACATTGTAAAAATCTGAAAAAAAAGGGCTTATTATGTTAGATAGGTCAATGTGATTTGACCTAGTTTTGCTTTGCTGCTTGGAAATTATGTCAGTATTTGTTATGTCATCTCCTTGGATGAGCAATTTAACATCCTTTTTGCATTGCAGTGTTGTCCTAATATTTTATATATTTACTTGCTCTCTAAAAGGATCCTTCAGGCTAATTCTAGAGATCTGGGAAAAACTGATACAAAACAAAAACCTCCTGAAACCAGCTTCCCTTCTATATTATGTCCTCAGTGCAACAAAAATGAGTAAATTTAGTCACAGCAAAATTACAGCTGCAAATTCTGAAAAGTATCTTGTCCCTTTTTTATTTAAAACTCAATAAAGTTCACAAATACAAAATGACTGTGCTAACTCATATATCCATGTACACCTTCCCCATAAAGGTTTTTAATTGCTAAAACCCAGCATTTTTAACTTTACCTAGATCCTTATGTAAAATAGAGCGGCTCAAGGGAACCACACCATATACTTCCCTTAAAGGTAAAGTCTCATACAAAGTCATCAGTATTTCTCTTGGAAAAACTGAGGTGGTTTTTTTTTAGTCTTCAACAAAATCACAAGCTCTTTTCTTCATGTTTATGTTTATGCTGGTTTTTTCCTCTGCTACCATCTGGACTTGGAAGCCAAGACTTTGCATTTGCCAGGGCTCAAACTGTGGTACATCAGGGAACAACCAGGGGATTAGATGTTACTGTTCTTTGCTCTGATGGAAAAATTTTGCTGTTACAGTATTTCGGTAAATGTTAGCAAAGGAAAGCTCCGTCTCTTCCTTAGCTTTACCTATCTCCTCACAGCTATGCCCCTTACTGTGTTTAACAAATGCAGGGTATTGCAAGGTTGCAGCTTTTGCTTCTTACGCTTCTTGATCCAAAATGGGCAGCTCTGAAGCCTGATTTTGCTTCTGCTGAAGTCAGTGTTATTGGGGAGGCCAGGTGGATCCCCCCTTCAAAAGGCTCTTTTATTGTAGTTATTCAAATACATCTGTGAGTAAATTTGCACGTTTGTGACAGATGCTGAAGAGATCAGGTGATAGTGTGATAGTGTGGGAGCAAAATCAGACTTTCTTTCCCAGTTTTTTTTTACATTTTTTTAGATTTCTATTTTCTTGACTAATAAGGAATTTGTTCTTGAGTTTTAGCATGAGCTTGTTCCTTTCAGTGTCAAAATATTTTAATGAGCTAAATAAGAGCTGTACAAGTTCCTCACCATTTCTGCACAAATACATCTAGTCTTCAAAAGGTCATGCTTACTCAGAATTTTCAGCTCAAAAAGCATTTAAAATGGTAATAGCTATCTGAATTCTTTGAGCATATTTCAGATGCAAATGCTCTTACATCCCTTGTTAACCAGCTTAATTGGAACAAAAGCCCAATACGAATGAGTGTTCAGAGGTGCCTCTTCTTTGCTATAACATTTGCTCTTGATCCCTAATTAAGCCTTGTTACTGAAGGTTAAAAAATCCTCCCACAATTTAACACTTCTTGAATGTCTTGACTGCAAAAGAAACTGTCAGGGGAGAAATCTGCTATTGCCTCCCATGTGCCTCCTCCTTTTAAACAGAACTAAAGTGTAAACTGCTTATGAAGGATTAGCAACAACTGGAAATAAATATCACGTATCACCAGAGTAGTAAAAGCATGAGGAAGATGATGACTCTGGGCCAACAGCACGGTTCACATAGCTGGGAAGACTGTGCATAGATAGGGATTTGTGTGAAGTTCTCACCCTACTCTGGAGATTATCTGGCCCAACCTTATCTTCAGCACAGGTTGCTACAGCAGTTTCCTAAACAATACTGAGCATTTCCAGCACATGAGAGTCCACTGCATTCTTGGGCAGCCTCTTCCAATCTTCAGTTGCTCTCATGGGAAAGATTTTTTTTCTTTTCCTTCAATCTAGACAGAATTTCTCTTGCAGAACCTCAAGGAGTGTGATTAGATCCCCTTTGAACCTTCTGTTCTCCAGTCTGAGCAAACCTGTTTCCTTCAACCTATCTGCATATGTCAAGTACTACAACCCCCTTAATAATCCCAGTGGCCTCTGCTGGACCCTTCTCAACTTCTCCAGCTGAGGGGCCACAAGTGGTCATGGTATTCCAGGTGTGACCTTGTAAGTAGACTGAAATAGCCATATTTCTTGGGTTACTGACTGCACTCTGACTGGTGCAGCCCAGGAGGCTGCTGGCCTTCCCTGTCAGGACACACCACTGGCTCTCGTTCAGCTCACTGCCTCCAGGCCCCTTTCAGCAGAGCTGCTCCTCCAGCTCATCAGTCCCCAGCTTGTGCTGCTGCTTGGGATTACTTCTTTCCAAGTACAGAACATTACATTTATCTTTGTTTAAGCTCACATTATGGCTCAGTTGATAAAATTACTTTACAGCCTCCAAGAGGACTTCCTGGCCAGCATAACAAAACAAAAACAAGCCCCCAAATTTTCCCTGTTTAACTTCATCTTATTGCATGATCGCTCACAAAGGGCTTTAGTTATTTCTCAAACATCATCTGTCTTTTTGGACCAGAAATCTTGGGGTATTAGATCATGGATTTTGTCTAATTTGTCTATTTCCGTGATGTTTTTTATTGTGTGTTTCTATGAATTTATACCTCTAAATATTGTAGAAGAGTTAGCTTTACTAAGACAGATTGTGTCATTTTGGTCTTGAAAATCTGGAAACTGTTACTGGAGAAAGCAGGTTTATGGAGAAATGTGCTTTATTTCCCCATTTGTCTTGAGTTGACGATGTAGGTATGCACAAAAAGAGACTAATAACCAATGGTGCTGATTTTTTGCCTCACGTTCCCTTGAGTTTTCAAACTAATTCCAGTGCACTTTCTTAGTCCAGTGATTTTTTTTTTTTAAGCTCTGTGTGTTGGGCCTTGCTGACCCCCACCATGCTCTAGGTTTTCTATTACTGCCTCCTCACTTCTCTCTCCCCAGTTTTTTGGGCTTCTGCTCCTTCCCCAGATATCTGAACAATACCATAACTCTCCGAACTGTAAGGTGAATGCAGGGGAAAGAGAGAGGAAAAGCTTTCTCAATCCCTCTGCTTTTTCAAATGTGCATTTAACCTCATCAGGAAGGTTTAACTCCTGGCACTGTCAGTGTGAAGCTGGAAGTTTGATCATGACAAAGAAGAAAACTGATTTGTCCCCGCTCTTCCTGTCCTTGTAGCAGTGAACTGGAATTGAAAATTTTTCTTGAAAAATCTTAAGACAGCAAATCTATTTTAGCCTTTCTGAACATCTTTTGGCCAATGTTTGTGCCATTGGTTGGTGCTATTCCAAGGGTTGTCTAAGTGTGTTTGCTTTTTTGAGGTACTTGAGGCAAAAGAAGGGGAGGAGAAAGGAAAGAAAGGGGAAGGTCTGGCTGTTTGTGTGTTATCCCTACAAAATAGCCAGGGAAGCAGCTCTACTTTTCTTGACAACAGTATATTTTAAAATATCAGTGTGCATTCCTGAGACTAGACTAGTTTACTCAGAAAATAAAGTACAGAAGAGAGGGACAGAGAGAGGCCCAGAGGGAAAACAACTATGTGGGAGAGGAGACCAGGAGAAGCCTGCAGAGAAGGAAAAGATTAACGGTCTCTCTTCTTCAAATTGCAGTTAGGAAAGCAGAGGATGCAGTCTTTATCCAGAAATTGAGAATGAACCTTGTTCAAAAATCTCTAGGATGAAAATAGGATTTTTTTGTGGTGCAAAGTCAGAACTTGCCTTGGTAAGCACAAATGAAAGAGAGAGAAATCATACAGAAAAGTCAAGAACTTGGAGACAAAGAGAAGGAAGGTAGAAGGCAGAAAGGTAAGGAGGATAAAGAAGGTGTATGAATGCTTACAAAGGGGGTTAAACACAACATCCATTGAAACTCAGGCCTTTCTCTTCTTTAAAGAACCATTCCCAGCTGTACTTGTTCTTCACATTTGCATTGCAGTGTAAAGGTCTAATGGGATGATCAGTGGAGTTTTGTTTTATAAATGCTCTGGAAAACTATTTTCCTAGCAAGCTTATCTTTGCAGAGTCGTTCTTAAATTCATAGCAGTATTCTGGGGTGTTGGGTATTTTAATGTCTGTAAAATAAGCTAATTTATAAGGCTTAGTCTTCTGATCAAACTGCAAGGTTTCTGACATTTTTAGTCTTGAGGGCAAATAAATGTTCTCTACCAGCTGCTGAAGCCAGATGCACATGAGGGCTAGAGGTGCACACAGTCCTTTAAAAACCAAATATACCAATAGCTTTAGGCATCTTCATTTCTGAAATTTTGTAGCTGGACTTCTGGGGCAGCATTAATGTAAAAAATTCTGAGAATAATTTTACCTTAAGGTGCTGTTAAAACAAGGCTTCGTTCCAATTGTAAGAATGTTACTCCTGATGAGCTTGTAGGTCTTCCTCTGTGGGAATAAAGACTCATGCTGCAGAAGTGACAATATCAAAACTTTTCCCCCACAATTTCAGGACTGCAGTTCCATGGGAAATGCTAGTTTTTGTGATAAAGGCATTTGATGTTATCTCAGTTAAAGGTACTATGAAAGTTATATAACCTAAGTGGTACCATGGTATGGAGAGATGTACAGTGTTGTACCTCAGGCCAGGCATAAGTCCAGCCATGATAGCTGAAAGGTCAATGATACTTAATTTTCCTAGCTTTGGACAGTTTCATTTTAAAGTTAAAGTGCAAAGACATCCATTGGAGATTTAAAAGATGTGTTAATGTGCTATGCTGTGCAGATCTGCACTAAGCAGTACTGGGATGGCATATGCACTGCAGGAAATGAAACAAGCTTGGGGATTTGCTCGTATTTACAATAGACATTTATTTACTTAGTTGTTCTTCCTTGTGCAGGGTGAAAAGGTTACATACGTCTTCAGGTGATAATGGACAAATTATTTAATTAATAGGGTGATTTTGCTCCAAATCACATGGTCAGGAGTCTTTGCCCAGTGTGTGGGAAAGAACAATACTCAGAGTGATTAACACCCAGAGGAAATTTCTGAATTTATTTTGGCTGGTTTATAGTTGATAATTCCCTTGGCTGAAGGAATGCCCGGCTCCCTGTCAGTCACTGTTTCCAGAGCTTAACTTTGAATAGCAGTTACTGGTCACACATGTTGGAGTTGTCAACTCTTGTTTCAGAAACAGGATGTAAACTTGCACATAGGTAAACTATAGTATTTGGAGGATTTGTTTCTACTTTATTGTTCTTGAAAGACTCCAGTTTTTTAAAAAAGGAAATATAGGAAGGTTCTTAGTATAAGTCTGTTTGTATGAATTAGGAGACTTCGTGCCACACTACTTTGTTATATGGGCAGAAGAAGTTTGACAGATAGAGGTAGGGAGAATGGGGAAAACAGATTCCTGTAGCTCAGAAGGGTACAAGGAACATCCACTCTCCAAATCCTAATTATACAAGTAATCAAATGAGTCATAGTATCTCAGAAAATATTTAAGGGAGATGGTATAAAAGATCAAAAGCCATAAAAGCCTCCAGAATAGCTCAGAATGAAGGAGATAAATTGCTAGTGTTCTTGCACTAGCAGAAAATTATTTGGGGGAAATTGCAGATGATAGTAGGAAGTGGACAGTGTTCATACTAAGAAAGGCTGCTCAACAAAACAATCTAAATCCCCAAATCTGACCTGGGAAATTTCTGCTCAGACTCTAGATGTATTATCAGTTTAACTCTGAGAATGTAAAATGCATTGACCACATTTGCCAAAGATTTAGAGCATTTTATTTCAGTGAATGAAATAAATCACAGATGTTTTACCATGCCAAAACTTGGCTGTGGTTCAAAGCATCATTTCAAAGGTTTGGTACATGGTTGTATTTTTAATATTTTGCAGATTTGTCTTTATCTTTTAAATGCAAATGTGCTGAGGCAGGAATCCTGGACTTGGGTCAGTCTGTGGTCTGTTACCTTTTCATATGTCCACACTGCAACTGAGGAGTTTATTATTCAGCTTGTTTGGGTGGTGACCTCCAGTTCTCCCAATCTAACAACACAGGCAGTTCTACTTTCATGTCAGCCACTTTATGTCCCTTATTCACCTCAGGGGAAGGACACATAAATTAATTTATGCTGCTAGTTTTCTAATACCTGTTTATACTTCCCTCCATAGTGCCCAGAAGTTCAGCAAAGCCTTCCTGCAGTTAAGTGTAAAGCATCAGGGAGCAGCTCAGAAACCACAGCAACTGCCCCAACAAAACTTAGGAACAAACACAGGAACTTCAGTCTGAAAACTGGTGTGAGAAAACAATGGAGTGAAAATTTTAAATACCTGAGTTGAACACGAGTTTATCTACCTTACTTAACTGGATTTTAGATTTTTAGGCTTATTACTTTTATCAGAGAAGTGAGGAGATATAAAAGAAGGGACCTGCGGAATCATGCCTTTCCCAAAAATACCTTGCATAACTAATCTTGATCATCTGTGCAATCTGTCTTCAAATGATGTATGGATTGACATACAGAGCTGAAACCCCCTGGTGCTTTGTTGGATATTCACTTAACTGAGGAAGAAAAGTGATGGGGAGGCTTTTAATAGATTGTGTTAAAAGATGTTTTGTAACATAGATTTGACCTAGGCAGAACAATACAGAATTATGAAAATAATACTGAGCATTTGCTGTTCTCTGAGAAGTCAGGGTAAGTGAAGTATTGCTGTGTTAGTGTTTCAGCAAGGTCTAATACAGCATGAGGAAACAGGGTGTAGAGAAAAGGCATCTTCAGTAGTTTTGGTATTTTAAAGAAAATAAAAAAACCTCATGCTAGCCTTAAATCCAATAGTACTTTTAGTTCGTTGTGTCACCCCCTCACCCTTATTTAAAAAGCTTAAAATGGAAGTGTTTGGTTTTTTAAGACAGGAATAGTATTTACAAAACGAGACAGCAAAAGGCTGTGCTGGCTATAAAAGACATACTTTTTAAAACCAACTTCAGCAGGAAATCCAAATGTGATATGCCATAGATTTTTAAAGAAATCATTTATAGGCATTTGCTTATCATTAAACATTGGCAAGAAATTCAGTGACCCATTTGATATACATGAGGGAAGGGATGCCATCCAGAGGGAGCTTGACAGGCTTGAGGAGTAGACCAACGTGAACTTAATCAGGTCAGGTCGATGCCCAGTATCAACACAAACTGTGGGATGAATAGATTGAGAGCAAAGCTGAGGAGAAGTGCTTCGGGATACTGGTGGGTGAGAAGCTGGACATGAACTGACAACCTGTCCTTGCAGCCCTGAAGGCCAACTGCTTCCTGGGCTGCATCAAAAGCAGGTCGATGGAGGTGATTTTTCCTCTCTGCTCTGCTCTGGTGAGACCCCACCTGGAGCACAGCATCCATGTCTGGAGTTCTCAAAACAGGAATAATATGGACCTGTTAGAGCAGATCTGGAGGAGGGTCACAAAAATGATCAGAGGGGTGGAGCACCTCTGCTGGGAGGAGAGACTGAGAGAATTGGGATAGTTCAGCCTGGAAAAAGAAGGGTCAGAGAAGACTTTATTGTGGTCTTTCAATAATTAAAAGAGGTCTACAAGAAACCTGAACAGGATCTCTTTTATAAAGGTGTGTGGTGATAGGAAAAAGGGCAACGGTTTTAAATTGTAAGAGGGTGGATTTAGGTTGGCTGTAAGGAAGAAATTTTTTATTAGAGTGGTAAGATACTCAAACAGGTTGTCCAGAGATGTTATGGATGTTCCAGCATTAGAAATGTTCAAGGTCAGGCTGGATGGGGCTTTGAGCAATGTCATCTCTGGATGTTGGTGCCCGTAGCAGGGATGTTGGACTATATGATCTTTGGTTTAGGTTGAAAAGACTTTCATTCTATGATTCTATGATATTTTTTCGCCCTTTTTTGTTTAGTTAGGTCATCTTTTAAGCAATATTAGGAGATTCCCTCTTTTAATAAGGCGTTCTAATCTTGATTAAACCATTCATGACTGCATTCCAGGAAGTGTACTGATTTAACTGGAAATTCTCTGGATATACAGCACTTTTGTGATGGGAGTTTTCTGATGATACAGCCACTGACAGTGGGGATACTTATGTCTTAGCCCATTTGCTACTGGCTTCTTTTGTAGTCCATGGATATAGGTACTTCAGAAATAGGACTTTTCTTTGCACTAAAACCGTACAAAACTATAAGACACATTGCTTCCTTTAAATGCCTATTGAGTGGGAAATGATCCCAGGATTACAAGGATCTTGTCATCTGTAAGCTTGTATTTTGGACAGTTCTACTTCATCAGCTGAACTGAAATTTAGTATCATTTAGAGGGGGCTTTGTTTTCCCTGACATCTGTCACAGCCCGTTCAAAGATGGCTGTATAAGACATGCAGCAAAATCTTGCTTTATGTTGTTTTTACGATCTAAATCAGGTGAGATGAATTTCAGCCTTTATAGAGAGTACGATCAGCTAAGGTTAACAGAGTGGTACTGCAGTCTTCTGGCAGCCAGGGATGGTTTCTTCAACAGAATTCACACTACAGTTTATTTTAAGTGCTCAGTGATATTTAGTCATGGTGAACTGAGTGAGGGCACAAACCGACAATTTAATTTCAAAAATGTTGACTTCAGAAGCATTTTTCCCATCCAGAATATAATTATGGTTGAGACCTGTATTACACCCTGGAGAAATCCTAATGGGAATGTACCTGTAGAAGGAAATGTTGCTTCTTCATGCCACACATTTTTATCTTCATAAACCAGGACTGCAGTCATGAATATCTCCAGTCTTTTCCCACTCATTCCCATTATTTCACGTTTTTCTGTATATTCTATTTCTGAAACTCCCCACTTCCTACTTTCCAGCCTTGCCCATACTTAAATTCTTGGTCAGGTTTTCCTGGAGATGAGAAGCTTTTGGCATACTCAGTGCCTGTGTCCACATTAAGAAGTCGTGCTGGACCAGTTAACAGCAGATCAGGAGAATGAAATGATTGATGCAGAGAACCCAGTATCCAGACTATGTACATTTTGCACCCATACTGTACTCCTTACAGTCAGTGCCTGAGGACTCCATTAGCAGCAGAAGGTCATTATTAAGTGCTCATCTAGAGCTCATCATCTGTGCTATTTTGTCTGAGAGGATGAGACCTCGTGCACTCCAGCATTAGTCAGAGATGTGAATCCAAGCCTAATTAATGTAGAGGACTGAGAGGTTGCTTAAAAGTGTTCTTATGACCTGAACTAAAGCACTACCAGGAAGACATACAGCAAGCACAGCTTCTGCTTTGCAAGGGCGCAGATATCCTTGAATTAGCATTTGTACTGCTCATTTCCCTAATGTGGCTTTCCGAGGCAGGCTCCTCCTGAGTGATGGTGCTAACAATGCAGATATGGCTAATGAGCAAGCCACGCTCAGAGGCTCACAGGGCACAATGGTGTGACTGTCCCTCAAGTGAGGAGGTTAAGCTATACACAAGTGAACTTGGGTATTCCAAGCACTGTAAAAATGATGAAGGGCAGGCTTAGTAGGAGGAAGATGGGTTTGGGTCAGGCTGGGAGAGAGGAGTACTAATGTTAAACAGTGTTACAGTGCTAATCCTTTTAACTTCCTCTCTGGGCTTTGTTGCCAGACCCTTATAGGGGCCTGATTATTCAGACTTTGCTCTGTCTTCCCAGGCACCCATTTTGAGCAGAGCTGTTTCTTTCCATGGTTAACAGGGAGCTGAACTGCAAAAGGGAGCTAGTGTTTCTTCAAGGTGGGAAACAGGTTTTTACTGTTAAAACATTGTAACTCAACCAAAGTTGCGGAATATCTGCTGACCAAGCATATGAATGTGTTTAGGACGTTATACTGCTAAGAAGCATGGGAGTATTGTATCTGTGTTGCATTATTTCTTATCTCGGCTAACCATGGAAAGATCTCTTCTATAGAAAAGCTCAGGAGTACATAAAGGCACCGTTGTTTCTTGGAGCTAGTGAAGCTATGAAATGCATGAACTTTACCCCTTTTCTCTACAAAAGATTTGCCAGTTCTATGAATTTTAAATCCATGGGAAATTTTTGTTGCCCTCGGCTGCTGGGTTTCAATGGCTAAAACTCTTTTTGAAGATGTGCTTGAATGCTATTTTCTTTATAGCCTCCAAAACGACACCTTATGTTTTTCCTGCATTTGTACCACTGAGAAAAAGAACAAGTGTTCCCTGTTCAACCAACCGTTATATACCACCTGATTTGTTTGGCTGCTTGAATGTAGTGATTAAATGCGCATAATTCCAAAAAATACTAAAATGTGTTTAGCAGTTTGATGTTTTAAAATCTGGGAATAAAAAGGCAGATGTTATGATCCATGAAGGAATTGTACATACAAACTGGGGGTAGGGCACAAGAATACTGGAACTGTTTTTCTGTGTAATGAGGCATGCATGGCAAAGACTCTAAGGGATGGCCGGCAGTGAAGAGCTACCTAGAGCAATGTAATCATTTTATGTTCCATTAAGACCTTGTTATTTTAGAGTTTATATAAACTTATGCTGCAGGAAAATATGAAGCCTCTTGTACAGCTCTGGTGAGGAAAAAACTTCGAAGAACAGGACTATCATTTAGAAGAACTGCATCCATCAAATTCTGATTTTTAACTGAGTATTTTGGAGATGAAAGGGAGAGAACTTTGATTCAGGAAGGAAATGGCAGCATGCTGAGCACTGGAAATGTCACGGCACACATGGACATTTGCAGATGGCACCTTTTGGCTTTGTGATTGTAGCTTCATTTTTGCTCACTCAAGATGATGGGCAGAAAGAACACCCTGTATTTTCAAGGTCACTAGAAACATATTAAATGGATCTGTTTTTTAAAGACTACTGAGAACTTAACTCCTAAAAAAAATTGGACACCAACTGGATATATGAAAAACATAAGTTTTCCTATGCCTTTTTTGAAAATAAAAGGTATAACAGTAAGAAAGTGAAAAAATTAATTTGCCTTCAATTTTCCCATCTGTATTATAAACCAATATCATAATCAAAACCATTCCAAGATACATCCTGAGTCAGAAAAACACCTAAAGATTCCAATTTGAGAGCTCAGATAGGTCTCTGCATCTATATATTCCTTTGTAAGGAAAACTGACTTGTGTCAGACAATTTATTCACCACTTCCCCCTTGGAAATACAACCTCACTATTAGTTTTAACTGTCAGACATGGTCCTAACTTAAAATACATCAGGTAAAACCCACCTGTTGGACATATCCTTATGTCCAGATTTCTGTCTGTAGTGGTGTGTCCAGCCTGACAGATACAGAGGTATCTTCAAAGAGGGTCGTGAGAGAACAGTGTTGTTAAACGCCAGATTGGCAAAAATGTGATTTTATTGATTATTGAACCATTCTCCCTAATAGTATTCTGCTAACCAATTCACTAACCAGTTGTCCTGGAAGAGTCAGCCTGTTCCAGATATTGTTCCATCACAGAACTCCTTTCCACTCCCCAAGCATCTCAGAAAGACAGATAGGAAACCTAAGGGAGGTTTGATAACATTGACCATAAAAAGACACCCTTTTCCTCTGTATCTTAACTACATATTTTTACAATGTCATCTTACTGATATAAATAAATACTTGCTTCTGAAATAGTTCAGTTGAAAGCAGGCCCTCATTTTTTTTGTTTTAATATATGAAGTAGTAGAATAAATATATTTATGTGAGAATGCTTTAAAATACTGTGTGTTCAAAATGTTTTGTCCTGAGAACAAGCACCATTCAATGTACTGGGGATCTTTACCAAACAAGCAACTGATCATGAGAACTGCTATACTTCATCTGCTACAATAGGGTGATATTTATCATCAAACTAGACAGAAGAAATCTTTTCAAGCCCTTGAGTACAGGTCTGACTCAAAATAAAGAAAGATATTTATCAGAGAATTTCAAGTGGATGGTGAAGTATTATGCTTTGAATTGTTTATATTCTCCTCTCTCTCCTTTATATTATTTTAAACTCTGTTTCAGTCGGCATCTGAAATAGGATATCCATGTTCCTGAGGCAATATGAACATATGAGATACGGAGTTTTTCTTCTCTTACTTTTTAGGGGAGGAGTGCTACACAAATGTAGCTGAAAAATTTGTCACTCACTGATTAAGGGCTCAGGTTTTATATGTCTGATTTACACTGCTCAGACCATTAGTGGTGGCACTGACATTAATAATTCTGTTCATAATACTGTCAGACATTTTTCCCTGTTACTTGTGTATAAGACCTGAATAATATAATTTACTTCATTGATTTTGGTAAGTCAAAATCAGTCTGGGTATTGTGGTCAGTCACTTATTTTGAAATTTTTCACTGTGTAGTTCTCATTTCAAGGATCTCTCACACAGCAACTGTTTGGGGGTTTTGTTGCTTTTTCCTTGTATGCACATAATATGAGTTTTTCACACAAGTTAAAGAGGTAACATCTAAAGATAGGCTGATAATACCATGTAGTTATTTATGTGGTTCATAATTATAAACCACTTTGATCACATTTTGATTGTGTACAAACGATCCAGACCACCTTCCACCCACAGGCAGCTGCAAAGCCCAGTTTGTCTTCATAATAAAGCACTCTGGAAGACAAGGACTGTGTTTTTCAGAATCATGTTTTTGTGCTTTCTTTTCCAGGAAATGCTAATTCTTATGACTTCATAACCCAAGTACAAATATAAAACAAAGCCATAGATCTGAATAATACATGGGGGTTTTTGAGTACTAGCCCTTCAACATTTCAAAATAATTTACAATAATATAAGTGCTGAAGGGAATAAAGTTTCTTTGCAAAAGCTATTCTGTGCTCTGGGTGTGTGATAAAATCCCAGCATGAATGCTCAGCAGAATGAAGTATTAACTTTCTTTGCTTCCTAAAGAGTTCAAAATGTTTTGCTCCTATGGGATTTAATGTAACTGATGCTGGATGTTTAGTCTACAGCATTCTATTCACCTTTGAAAAGCCTAGGTTATAATCTGATTTAGGTGACAATTGAAAGAGCTCCGTGGTCTCAGTTTAGTTCCTTTTTTATTAAATCACCATCAGACACTTAACACAGTGCTGATCTTGGCAATAACAGACTCATTTTGAGGCATGCTTGCACTATTGGAGTAAAAGAGTCATGGAGTATAAACTTGTCTTTAAAACAAAATGAAATCCAGCAAATTCCTTCCTTTTAAACGGCACAAACATTTATGGAAATTTTGCAAAGTTGAACCTTAGCTGCTGCATGGGATGCCTTTATTCTCAGAAATTATAGACTATTCTGCATTACAAATGGCAAAGATTTCAATACTGCTGGGAAAAAATCCTCAGCAGGAGGAACTGCATTATGATAAAAGTGATTTGCACTGGCTTATTGAAGATATCAGTGTAGCAGAACCTGGGCAGATGGTATATTGCTAGGCGTGGCCATCAAGTCAGAAACTATACTAGATTAAGAAGATGCTTTGATCAACATCTTCAATCATCTGATTACATCTGATCCATCCCAAAGTTGTAATACAGATGATAGGGCAGTATAAAGATCTGCAACAATAAAATAAGTAATTACTATCAGTTGATCTAGGAATGAGTGAAAATGTTGCTGTAAGTAATAAAGGCAACAGCAAAAACATCTTTTATTTAAAGGAAATTTCTCATCCTGCATTATTATAGTCTGAAAAGAAGGGTCAGTTGTAGTTTTTTAAAAATGCCATGCCAGTTAATTCCATTTCTGTAATGATCTGTGGATCAAAAACTATGCATTTCAGCCATCAGTAAATGTTTTTGCAAGATACAGGCTAGACATAGGAGAAGAGAAAGGTTTAGAGTCTGGCACTTCAGGGGGCTAATGTGTTTTAAAGCTACTACTCAAATGGACCATAGCTTAATCCCCGTGCTGCCAGTCAAGATAGTGATTAAAAATCACCCATTCAGGCAATTGCTTCTGGGTGTTGACGTGCCAGGTTATGGGGGTGGAGTTAAGGGGGTGGAGAAAAGGAGGGTTTATAAATGTATGGCTAATGTTTGACCAGCTGAATTTCAAAAAGAAGGACGGGAAAAAAGGGAATCTCGTCTTGCCCTAGGAGAGAGGAAAAAGAGTGAACAAAGCTCCCTTCAGTAAACTCAGCTAGTCTTACAATCATAATTCCTGAGTTCCTCGCAAGAGACCTCCCCCCTATCACTACTCTAAAGAAAAAACAAGATTGTGAAATCAAAAGTCAGCACTGGGCACGGTGGGGGAGGAGAAGGGGAAGGAAGCTTGTGTATGAGACAGGGCTTATCCTGAAATAATAACCTTAGCAGTGATAGCAGGGCTCCTGGTGAACCACTTGGTGGGCTTTTTAATCTGTCTCCTTAGATGCCGAGTGTCATTTTTAAAGCAGGTTCTTTATGTCAAAGGAGATTAGCATTGGTGACAGAATAACATATTCTTGAATGTGAATATGGATAAAAGAGTACTTTTCCCCATCTCCCCTGCTGGTAATTCTGATATATTTCAGTAATTCTGATATATATTGCTACATTATTTGCTTGTTTATTGTGTAGATTTGTTTGTATACAGTAAGTCCTAAATTACTTTAAAAAATCCATATAGAGAAAAACCACTTTTTCTCTTGTTACCTAAAGAAACAGTCACTGAGGATAGCATTAAATCTTCTTTCAACATTAAACATTTAAGTAAGTGATGGCTGTGCTGCTGCCTTTTGCATTCATGCATGGCTGCTGAAATATTTCATCTCTCAGGGTTTCTTACACATCTCATCCATGCTAGTGTGAGGAAAATGTTTTGGTTTCTCATCTTTTACAGAGAATATCTCATTGAATGGCTGGTACGCTCAGCTCCCTGAGCAGAGAGGGTAATGCCAGTGTGACCTTGGTGCCAGTGAAGCACCAAGTGAAGCAGATCATCTTGAGTGCTGTCGTGTGGCACGTGCAAGATGACTGAAGGATCTGGCCAAGCCAGCATGGGTTTAGGAAAGGCAGGTCCTTCTTGACCAACCTGATCTCCTTCTATGACCAGGTGACCTGTCTTGTGGATGAGGGAAAGGCTGTAGAGGTTGTTTACTGGCACTTCAGTACTCACAGTGACCTCCTGGAGAAACTGCCTGCCCATGGCATGAACAAGTGCACTCTCTTTGGGGTAAAAAAAATGTCTGCATGATCAGCCCAGACAGTGGTGGTGAACAGAGTTCATCCAGCTGGGGGACAATCACCAGTGATGTTTCCTAGAGCTCAGTACTGGGGACAGTTCTGATATCAAAGACTTGGATGAGGGGATTGAGTGCACCCTCAGTCATCTTGCAGATGACACCCAGTTGGGTGGGAGTGTTGATCTGCTGGAGGATGGAAAGGCTCTACAGAGAGATCTGGGCAGGCTGGATTGGTGGGCTGAGGCCAGTGGTATGAGGTTCAACAGGATGAAGTACTGAGTCCTGCACTGCAGTCCCAACAGTCTTTAGCCATGCTAGGGAGGTTTAATTTGGACATGAGGAAGAAGGTTTTCACAGAAAGGGTGATTGAGCATTGGAATGGGATGCCCAGGGAGGTGGTGGAGTTACCCTCCGTAGAGGTGTTTAAGGAAAGACTGAATGTGGCTCTCTGTGCCATGGTCTAGTGGAAAAGGTGGTGTTGGCCCATAGGTTGGACTTGATCTCAAAGGTCTTTTCCAGTCTAATTGATTCTGTGATGCTGTATCCTACACATCTAGGACAGCAAAACTTGCTTTTTACACAGAGTCTTTCTCAGAATAATACTTCTGAATCTGGCTTTCCCCCTGCTTTAGAAATCATGTTATTTCATTGCTGAATTATAGATACCTCAAGATGAGCTGGAAGCTCTTGACAGGCTCTGCCGCTACCACCTCATTTTCCATATCTTGCTTATGTCTTTCGTACAGGAGCTCTGCCATGCTTCTTATCAGGGATTTATACTCGTCTTTATTTTCTAGAGGTGTCCATAGTTTAGGAAAGGAAAGCACTCCAGAAAATACTTTAAATAAGGTGTCCATATGTGACCCTTTCACATATACAATTGCTGATTTGACTTGAAAGACAAGCAAAAAAAATTAGTTGTGGCTTCTATGAGGGACTTTTTTAAGGCTTGGTTCTTACAAGCTGGAAGTGAGAGCACCTTTAACTGATAATTTCAATGCTGTACAAAATTGGGTAAAGGAAGCTAGTGAAAACAGACTTAATTTCTTGCCCTGGCTTGTAGGGGTATTTTTATGTCATTCAGATGGAATTTTCCCTCACCACTGCACTGGAAGTCTTCCAAGTGCATTTGCAAGGTTAGCAGAAAGAGGAAATATACATTGAAACAAGTTCTGCCCATTTCTGCTTGGCTGAGTAGGTCTGGTCTTTGTGAAGGTCCTGAAGAAATGCTGGGTCATCCTTTCCTGATGGTAATCCAGGAACGTGAGCAGGGTTTGAAGGAAGTGATATAAGCTAGTTTTGAGCTATGTGTTCACTGCCAGGACACACTCCCATCTCTTCCCGAGAGAACTGGTTTAGCTGTCTGAAGGTCAGGAATCCAGAAAATCCTGGCTGTACTGTTTTTCTCTGAGTTATTAGTGGAAGAGATGGTTACCAACAAAGAGACATTCATGCTACCTATTTCAGATATCTACCTCCCAAGGAAGATTTGTCCCATCCCATTCTGGAGTGCCTGTTTCACTCAATTTTCTAGACAGAACCTTAAAAAGGTGGCTAACATTTTGTATAGCTTTTTAATGGCTAAAAATAATGTTTTGTTCTTTCATGTTTAGAGAAACTTAACTATCAGTTCTTTGACATGGGCCACCTTCCTGCCCCATTTGGCCAGCCCCTTGCCCCATCTGCCCTTTCTCAGACTGGTTTCTTGACAATATAGTCGTCCCACGCTAATCTGGCTCATCCTGTCTGTGGCATTAGAGATGACCGAAGTTGTGTTTTCCTAATTGAAAGTGAAAAAAGGAGCTTCAAGAAATCTACTCATGGAGTGCATGGATCAAAGCATGGATTTGTATTCCAGGTATGACTCCATGGCACATGATTCTGACACCATTTTGGGTGTCAGAATCTCTGTGCTGATAAGGAACTTTGGAAGGAATAGAAAACAGCTACAGAAGTGCAGAAGCAAAGCCCTAAACACATCATTCTCAACTGATCTGCTCTAACTTCCAGTGGCAGCAAACTGTTCTTTCTGGCATATTGCAGCTACTTGTTTTCTCCAGCATCTCAAGTAATACAATACCTTTCCATCATTTCTTGTTGCTGGAAGGGAGGTGATGAGTGTTCCTGTTCTGCTAGGATAATTTTTTCATCTAGAACAAATGCAGGCAGAAGATACTATTAGGTTGATCCAACAGAAAACAAAAGTAGTTAGAAAATGTGACATTTATATCCTTACATCCACCTATAAGACTCTATGGTTTTAAGACTAATACAGTAAGTCTCCTGTCAAGGGGACTTAGCTGCCAGCCAGATTGGTTTCCCAGAAAAGAAGCCTCTAGACTGGCTGATGTTTAGTAAGTGCACGGTGGCCATTATTCAAGCCTTTGAGCAGATTCCTTTTGCTTGTTATGGAAAAAGTGGAATTATTCTCTCTTTGTTCAACAAAAATCATCATGTTCTTGAATTTATAACAGATTCATAGACATTAGTGCAAAGTAATCCAAAGGTGGGTTGTTTGGACTGTCTTGTCTTTCTTTTTCCCCCCCTCCTCTCTTCTCCCCCAAGTCACGCTCAGATGTCAGATGTTGCTGAACCTGTTTGGTTGCTTTGTGAAATCTGGAGGGGCACAAACTGCCACCTGGAGCTGCTACCCAGAGCAGCCCCTACTACGTCTGACTAGTTCACAAAGACACATTTATTCTGGCTGGCATTAATTAGATGAAGAAGGTAGGAAAGAAAAGAGAAGAAAAGAAGTTATTGCATTCCTGAGCTGATAATATATACGGGACTGACAAGTGGAGAGGAAAATTGCAGAGCATAGCGGCCGTCTCTACTGGCAACAGAAAGCAGCCCAGTAACTTTGCTTTCAAGGGACTTGTGCTTTGTCTATTTGCTCTAAAGAGAGCTAGGTAGGATAAACTGATGATAGCTGTGGCAAATAAATATTACCTGGAATGGAAAATTGAATTTGCAGTAAATATTAAAAGCATAGGGTCAAGATTCCGATCCTTTGAATCTTCACTATGTAAAGCACTAATAGGCAGTGGGTTTTTGGGGGGGAAGGTTTTTGGTGGTTTTTGTTTGGAGGGGTTCTGAAATTATTGCTCAACAAGTTGAAAACGTAAAAAATGGCATGTCATAACAGGCTAAAGCATAAAAAGGCTTTCAAGGGAGTAACTAATGGAAGATGGGCACATAGATGGCTGTTTCACTGCATCAGAGTGGATATTCCCGGGAGAGAATCAGTCAGTAATTGTTTTGTTCCTCAGTTTTCTTTTACCTCACCCATCTTCTACAGGACATAGCCTTTCCATGGCAACTGGGAACAGAACATTGGGTTAATCTAGTGTGACTGCTTCCTATGAGATGCCACATCTGTATTAAAAATCTCAGGTTCAAGGAGATTAAAATTAATGGCTGCAATAGGTATAATTCTCAGCTGGTATTCTGTGATGTGTTAATACCAGTCCTGTATGAGCTTAAGCTTTTGAAACATATTATTGCCTGTGTGATGACCTTTTCATTAACAGAAACTTGAAGTTTAACACCCCTACCAGTTAGAGGACTTTGTCATTCCTTTTAGGCTGAAAAATGTCATGCTCAAGACCTTATCGTTTCATAAAAATTCCTCCCTAAAGATACTGCTACTGCTTAATAGCCATCTGGTTTGGGTTTTTTTCTTGAGTCACCATGGGGACCTTTGTTCTTTGCTTTACCTGCTAGACTTTGTGGTCATTTAAGCTTTTTACTTTTCTCTTGCTTGACTACAAATGCACTGTTTCTTATCACGCTTTTAGTTGTAATTTGCATTGCACTTTATGATAGACTACAGTAGCAGGAGATTCTTTTGAAGAACAGAAAGAAATACAATGCATTTTCCTTTCTTGGTCTATTTGTCCGCATTACTTTTGGGGAAAACTCCATTACATGGACTACAGTGATAGTGGTACTGAGAACTGCAGGAGCCCTGGAGAGCCTATAACTTGTGTGACAGACTCTTCCTTCAGCCTGATGGGAAAGAATATTAGCATGAGTCCTTAATCTGAAATTTGAGAGTGAGTTGTGGTTTTTTCTGTCTAGATGCAGGTGCACCACTCTGAAGAAGACACTGACAAGAAAATAAGGAGTAGAGTACGACACAAGAGGAAAGTTGCCAGATAATTAGAGATTTAATAATAAATAGGAAAAAAATGATTGCTGTGTTGTCCAGGACTTGGTGCTTATTTGATTTCTTGCAGACCGTGATTACTTAGAGGGAGAGTCATTGATGGGATTAATTAGAGATATATGTTTAACAAGTGTTCCATGGCTCTCTGGTGGCTCATTAATGAAAACTTGAACTTTGTAAGAATGCTCTTTGCAATCCATATTGGTTTATGAATTCAAACCGTTTTGGTTTTGAATGGAGGAGAAATCAGATGAACAGGTCAGTAGTGCAACAAAAATAATACGTAATGGGTTACAGTGATTTATATTTCATTGGAGAATCAAAAAAACCTGAATCAACCCATAAATCAAGCATAATCGGCAAGGCCTGGCTTTGTGGAGATGTTTTCTTTAGCTGTATCTGGAGGTCTGTGTTTAAATTCACCTTACATGAGGTTACAAGAATTAGTCTTTGAACTAACTGTAGACTAAGTATATAATTTTTTATGTTTTAGGCAATTTGCTTTCCATTGAGAACACTGAGTATCCAGAACCTTTTTTTTTTTACACACCTGCATTTATAAATACTTCTATCTCTTCACTTAAAAAACTATTAGAAAAAGAACAAAAGGGTGCATATGTTTCTTTGCACATTAAGGGTCTCTGTACTGAAGTTTTTGAAAATCTAAAAGGCAATTAATTCACTTAACAGACCCTGTGCTGGTAAAAAAGGATTTGAGTTTTCTTCGTTCTTCATAAGTTAGTGTTCTCTATTAGAAGGCACAGCTTTCTTTTACTAATACTTTTAAAGACTATTCATTTTAATTTGTTAATGATCTTAATTTCTTTTAAAATATACTGGTATAATTAGTATACGAATATCGCTGGAAGACAATAGAAAATACCCTCAGGACTAAAGATTATTTCACTAGCATAAACTTGTTTGGTTCTAATCCTGTTAAGTGTTTGTCTGTGTGCTTAACTTTATTTAGCATTCCTAAATTCTTGTACCTGATGCTATCTCTTAGTGTCTACAGAGCAACTGCCACTACTGTTTGCAGTAAGAAGATTCTCCCTTCATAAGAAAGCTGTTGAACTATGGCTTTAGTTGCAAACAGAACTGAGGTTTCAGCAAAACTGGGAGCTGAGTGTGAGGCTAAAACACACTTGTAATTACTGGAAGTGTAGATTCGTACTACTACTCATGAATACCACATAATCTTCCCATAATACTAAGGGATATATTTCAATACTTAAGAAAATAAATTTAAATTTCTTGTCTAATACAGTTCCTTGTGGCCACGATATAAAAACATGAACAGATTCAGGCAGTGTTTGTCAAGTTCATTAAAGTGATATTTTTATCCCAATCAAAATTGGATCAAATAGAAGTAAAGCATAATCAGACATCCTCTTTGTAAAGCCTCTTCACCAAAGAGACCAATCTGCCTGTTATGCTAAAAAAATAAAATTTTAAAAATATAAAACAGTGGGGGGTTTAAATGTAGCCAAGAGCCTTAAAATAAGGACTGATTTCTAAACTTTCCAAAGTTTTGAGGCTGTCTAGATTTTAGATCCCAATATCCTCTGCACAATTTAGGAATAATTGCCTTTTCAAACACTGTAGAAGAGGCTTGGATTTCAGAAGACGTGTTTAAAAACTTCAGGCCTCACATTTAGTAAGTGTCAGCTCAAGTTTGTTTTGGCATCCTACCGCTAAAAAGCAGTTAACAACAAAGGAAAAGAAAAGAGTTTTCTTATCTTTTCAATGCAAAAACTTTTCCGTGTGATGAGTTTGAAAGGGTAAACAATCCTTTTGGATATGCTGCAGGAGAAAACATAAAAAGGATCAAGTTCCTGTGCTTTTGACTGGGTTAGTTTTATTTTTTTCCCACTGTTTTAAAACATATCCTTGCACACTGGTGTTCTTCAAAGCTTATTTTGATCGTCAGGTTCTACTGATGTTTTCATACTCCTGCTCTGATCATTCCCTCAGTGTCCTTCAGGGAGTCGGATTAGAATTCAGTGCTGTATTGTTAACCTAACAATTTAGAACAGAGTAATGAATCTTCTTTATCCAAAACCCAAAGTGCAGCACTGAACAAAAGGCTTCATTGATCACAAGGAATTGTTAAAAGCAAGTTCTGTGTAGCAATGAAATGGTCTGGGAGTAGCTTTTCTTTTTCCCTTTCTCTGCCTCACCTACCCCCAAATTTGCAAGCCCTTGCTGTACATTCTAAGCAAGGGGAATTTTTGTTTGTGACTTACTTTGAAGTTTAGAAAGGTATGCTTTTGGTTAAATTGGGGAAATATGATATTTGATGGAGCAATTTATAACCTGTTCAAATATCAGTGAAGTACTACACATTTCTCCTCCAGCAAGGCATAAACTATTTTAGAATCACATGCTGCTGTTGAAATTATAGTTTTGCCTTTCTCCAAAGAGTCTTAATGGTGTCATTATAAGAGTCATTATAAATGACTATAAATAGTCATTTATACTGTGGCTTACTGGGCCAAATTCAAATGATATTTAAATACAAATGAAGCACTATGAGGGAAATGGCATACCTGCACAGAGTGACCCATCAATTTCTTAAGAGTTCCATCAGTGAGACAAGACAAAGTTTATTGCTCAAAGATCAGTTAATATTAAACAACTATTTGAGCGAGAATTAGTACCTAGCATTCATATGAAACAATTTAATATTAAGAAATTGCTCAGATTGTATCACGTGAATTGCTCTTGGTGACATGATACTTCTTAATTTTTCTAAAAAGCCAGACTGCCTTTTTTTTTCCTTTTATGTCCTTAGTGTTCAAAGAGAATTGCAAGGTGCAGTTGCTGACTTAAAGGGAGGAGCATCTGTATTTTCCTCACTTCTTTCACTTGGGGTGAGCAGAGGAGGTGGCTAATCAGAGATGTACTGAAGGTATTTGCCTGGAGCAGGAAAACCCTACATCTCTAACATGCTGCTCAGAACAGCAATGAGGCTGCTCTGACTCTGGCCCTGTACAGAAAAATGTGAGTTGCTAATGTCATTTGGATCAGCCCCTCTGTGCTGACTGACCATATGGTAAGAGAAGAAAGACTGGAGCGATGCTATTTTTAGCCAATCCACTGTTGTTGGTTTTCTTCATCAGAGAATCCTATGATTAGCTGTATAGAACAAGTAATTTATGTGATTGTCCCTGCTTGTGAAAAAGTTACAAACCGCAGACATTAGCATATTTGTTCCATTTGTTAATGTTACAGTTTCTATATGATCCGTTGTACTGCGCTATGGCATCTGCTTTCTGAAGGCAGTGGATCGATTGTTTGGAATAAGTGTCCGGCAGCAGCACCTATCAATCTAAAAATGTATGTTCCCTGTCCATCAAAATATGATAAAATTGCACAAGTAATGAATTTTTAAAAAAAAGGTTGTATTTCTGTTCTGTGCATTGAAGGAATGGCATAAAGAATTGTGTTTTTGAGGGCAGAAGGTAAGGCAGTAAAAGAGATTTTGGAAACTGCATATTAGTATTTCCAAATGAGCAAGAAATAATCTTACTTTCTAGCTTTCTTAAAAAAAAGTCGACCAATTTTCAAGTCCAACTGTTTTTACAAAGCTATCTATGCCTGACTTACAAGTGACACAGTGGAACCCAGCAAAAAGCTGTGCTGGATGCTCGTGGGTCAGTGAATTCCAGGATTAACTTTGGATTATGATTTTGTGCCCCATCTAAGTTGCTTCTCCCAGTCAGTCCTGGTATTATCTTTTTCTAGGACTTTGAATATTTTGTGGAAATGGGATTTCTTGTAACCTAACTGGGCACTTGCTTGTTTCTATTCTATTGCTGATCTGCTTCAGCTCCTAAGGTGCTCTGTTTCTGGATTGCGAGGAGCATTGTAACCAGAATGACACTGTAACTATACAGCACAGCTGTGAGGCGTGCAGAATAGGAAGTCTGATACTCGATGCTCCCGTAACAGGATCGCACTGATCAAACTTTTACCATGAAGAGCTGACTCTGAACTTGGCAGATACAGCGGCTGCACATCAAATAGCAAATTCTGGAGACTCTGACATCAGAAATACATAGTTTTAGAACCCACACACTATGAAAGAATAATTTTACAGTGGGCCAGTAGATGAATTTTCATTGTCTCTGAGCCTTAAGCTGTATTAAATTTAGATACTTATACTGTAGTAACTTACCTCTCTAGTAATATATTAGCTCAGATATATAATATATTAGACTGAACTTCTTCACATCCTGTTTGAGCTAGGGATGTTGCCAGTTGATATCTAGTGAATCTTTTGACATAGTTTAAGAAATTGCTGTTACAAGCTACCCACTTCTTTTTGCTCATGTAATTTACTGCGACCATACACACCTTAAGCAATCATTTTTTGTAGTTTGTACCATGCAAAGAAACACATGAGCTGTGGTTCAGCGCGTCATTTACTGATTCTGTGGTGAATGTGGTAACTTTCAGCAGAAAGGAGCTGTTGGTGGTTGAAATACCTTTTGTTTCCTTTGTAAAATTCACCAAAGCTCTTGGTAGGTATCATAAGAATGCAAATGCACAGCTGTGTTGGCTCTGAGTACTAAAGATGATATCTTGTTAAACTGTGGTAATTTGATTATATTCAGTCATGTATCTCAGTTCTTCTGCTATATGAGAATCCAGCTCCATATCTGAAGACATCTCTGTTGAGGTTTCCATGAATTTCAATAGGTATTGCAGAGGAGGAAGTCTAAAAGACATCTATTTTATAGTTCACACGAGTTCAAAAGTGGAAGAAGGGAGATTAGTGTGGCAGAGGGTATTTGTTAGATGCCTTCTGTATCTTAAGCTTATATTCTTGAATGATAACTCAAACAAGCTGACATCACCAGTGGCACAAATACAACTTTATAAGGCCATGGGTTTGATCTCATAATTATTCACTTGCATACATATGTACGTGTGCATACATGTGCATAAGCAGTGAAAAGTACTCTGAAGCCTTTGCTGACAAAGCGTCACAGAGAGATACTCAGCTCTGAGTTCTGAAATCTCCCTCAGTGTTGTCTAACCTAACACATGCACTGTTACCCTCAAACTGAAGTAAAACTCATGCAGGACTTAAGGCAGATGTATCAGCAAAACTAAGATTACTGGAGTTGGCATCCCTTTTATGACTGGTATCACTTTTAGGAGTTATCACTTAAGAAGAGGATTTAAATAAAAAAAGTTTGTTTGCTGAAACTGCTTCAGACTGTGGCTGGTTGTGTGCAAGCAAAGGGCATGAAAATGCAGACTAGGATGTGGACAAAGAGAGCAGCAGGACAGCATCTGATAATCACAGAACCAAGAATCATTTGGGCCGGTTGATCACAAATGCCTCTGGATGAGTATAATGGCTGGAGAGACAGTCCAAAGAAACTACCAGTGCTGTTTAATGAAAGGACATGTGTTGAGGAATCTAAAATTCTTCTGTCTAGGACTTGTGCTATGGCTCCTACTGGGCTGCTTATAACTTGACTTGACTATAGGTTATCCATGGACATTTAATATCACGGAAAAGGGTTCTAATAATCGTCATCCCTCTGCGCATCTGTCTTGCTTTCTGCATGCTCAGTTCGCCTGTTAGAAGCTGTTATTCCACGCACAGGTTAACAGACATTGCCAGCAAAAACCTTTAAAAACCTTATGAAGAACGTGCATTTGTATGAGGTTTCTGGTCTATTGTTTCAAGGAAATGAAATGAATAGGAAATTAAATAATCACAGCAGTTGTTTATTGCTTCAAAAGAACAAAGTGCAGGCTCTTTCATGGAAGAAAAACCTAAGACAAGTGTGGATTTGCAACCTTATGCTCAGATGTCTGAGCTATGTTTTGTTTCACTTTGTTTTGTTACCATTGTATGAAAGAGGGCATTGCAATATGAAAAAGGGAGAACACAAGGAAGCAATTCTTTCCTGCTGTTTCCACTTTGTGTAATTTTTTAACACCTTTGTTGGAGACCAAATGTCTGGTGTGACTTCAGTCAGGATTCCTCCTGGGCCCTTTGGTAAAGCATTTGCAGTTTCCTGTTGCAGTTTGCTGCTTACACACAAGNGAGAGTTGGGTCTCTGTAGTGTTTGTAGGAAGAGAAGTCTTTCACACAAGTGCTGTGGTCTCTCAGATTGTCCCCACTTTTGCCAAACTGCTGGACTTTGCACTGTTACATATTTGAACAATATTTGGAGAATACAGTAAAAAAGAAGTGAAATAATTATTTGCCACAAGTCTGTCGTGCAGAGTTCTGCCATTCTGAAGAACAGCAAGTTTGGAAATGTTCCTTTTGAGCGTGGTAGATTTGGGCAGTCCAAGCCAGCCTCCCATTACACGGCTGGGTGCTGCCAGCCCCAAATCTGGGCTAATTGTCCCCACAGCAGAGCTTGCCCTCACCCAAGCCAGGAGTCAGCGCTGTCCCACCACAGCCCTTGGTGGCTTGCTGGGATGCCCTGCAAGAAGACCCATTTCTTTCTGCCTTCACCCCACCAGGGTTGGCCCTTGGGAGGGAGAGGAGGTGTTTTGCTGTGGGCGCAGCACGGAGGGCTGGCTTTGGGAGCATGGATTCTGGCGGAGGCGGTTAGGTGGAGCGGGTTTTCCTGCAATTGTAGGGGAGATTTTCCTGTTGTGTTTCAGCCACAACTGTCTTGCAGTTGCAGACGCAGTCAGTGCTGCCACAGGATTACTGGGACAGTGGTGGCTGCTACTGCCTGTCCCAGCTGGGCTGCTGGTGGTTCCTGAGAGGGTCAGCGTGGTCCCTGTCTCCGCAGCCATGTTCCCCACAGAAGATGTAGGGCGGGATCCAGCGGTGGGTATGCGGCTGGGTGGCTTTGTGGGAGTGGAGCAGATGCATATGTGTATGCTTGCCATTGCAAGTAATTTAGGAAGTATTTTATAATGTGTTTAGCAGTCATAGGGAGGAGTTGAGGTTTGCTCTGTTGCTGTGATGAATTATATTTTTGGTACTGGGAAGTCTGGAAAAAATGAAACATTTTTCATCTTGTGTTTTCAAACAAGGACTTATTGTCTTGTTAGTTGTCATAAAACCAGTTAGAGAGATAAAGGGGCATTAGCATCTGCATAGTGTTAACAACATCTGGAACATTATTATTCCACTTTTAAAATAACAGATGAAGGCTGAGATACATGTTTACATGAGAAGAATTTAAAAAATATGATCATTCCCTGAAGCCTGCTTCACTCCTTGTGCAAAGTCTTTCAAATTCCATTTATTTATTTGTAACTGATGAAGTTACATAACATAAAGCAGTGATATGCTTCAAGTATGATGGCTGAGAGGTGGTGTTTCTTCAAAGGATGTCCTTTTGGCACCAGTAGGCTCAGACTGATGGTCCGGTCACTACGGTTATTTTATATGCAAATTCTATATCCACAAAAGACCACAAAATGCAGCATACATTTAGGAGAATCAGCAGCGTGTATAGTGCCCAGGTACAGAATTATCATGTGATTTTCCCAGTAAAATATTGCAAGACAAGCAATTGTCTGAGAACAGGATGACATTCAGTGATGTTTGAGAGTAGGTATTTATGAAGCTGCTGGAAGAAAAAGCTGGGAGCTGTGCAGATGCATACCAGTAACTCTTTCTCAAGTGCTACTCTAGTTATTACAGTAACACTGACCTGCTTGCCAGCTGACAGGAAAGCTACAATTTTGTTCTCTTTTTTTTGAGATAAACTGTGAGTATTTTTTGTGTCATTGATGAAGAACATTTAAAGGGATGTCATTAAGCTATTGTTTTCTCTTTCCATTCTCCCTTAAAAGCTATTAAGTTATTTTGTGAGTGATACTGAGAACCTTTTATTTGAGAGTCCTTTTGTTGGTATTGATACAGTTATTCAGAAACAATTGTTCATTTTAGTTGCTTTTTCCTATTCCCTTTTGGGATGTTCTGAAGATTATCTGCAGGACAATTAATTTGGAGATGTCAAGTAAATTAGTTAGTTCAACCAAACTAGTAAGTAGTTCTGGATCCTTTTCATGTGCAGGTGAATGCATCCGTGTGTGTGTTGTCAGAGGACAGACATAGCTCGGTAGTAGAAACGTATTTGCCATCAATTTAATGAGGCTACTCAGCATGGCTTTTCCCAGGATCAGGATCTCCTTGAACACAGAAGAGCTGTATAAATCAAACACCACCCATATCTCAGGGCTGGAGGAAACTGGGATTCTAAGAACAAAGACACTCTATAGTGGCAGCTCAGAAAGACAACCTTTCACTCTACAGAGTGAGAATAAATTTGATACTGGATCTTCTGGCTATTGTACAGCAGTAATGCAGGCTTCAAATTGCATTGCTGCTACAATGCAGCCCTTTGCTACTCTTAATTTCTTAGTTTAAAGTAATGAAGTTTTGTCGCAGTGTGTTTACTAAAAACTCTGAGATAAGATTACGTAGCTGTAGATAATGACTGGTTTTGTCTCAGGTCTTTAAAAAGCCTTGAAAGGATAACATTCTTAAAGGATGTAAACGCATAGATGAAACTATTTGAGATCACCAGGGTTTATTGTGGTTTGTTTCTGCTTAGTAACACTTTCTTAAGAAATAAAACACATATGGGCATGTCACTGGTAAGCAATAAAGCACTACTGGCTCTTTACATAAAACACCAATTGATATGACTTGGGAAGTCCTGAAGAGAGGTTAGATGGAGCCTTGTCACCTTCTCAGTATTTAGCTTTATTAGGAAAGAATAAAGACTAAGACTTTGTGTCTTATTGTAAGGAAGGGTTGGTACATCACTGCACAGGCTGGGTTAGGATGCCAAACCCTTGGGTGTCTTGGAGGCAGAACAACTGTAGCTTGTTAACCACTAAATACAATTCTGTACTTCTTTCTCTTCTCAGATGATTTTGCAGTTTTCATTTTGTGTCTTCTTTTGTCAGGGTCAGAATTTTTAATCATGCTCTATTTTACACATGCCCTAACTATTTTGGGTTATCTGGGTTATTGCTGCCATTCGGTAATGCCAAGCAATCTGAAGAGAGGACTAGTAGAGTTGTTACTACACTCCTTGGTACAGTGAGTGGGAGAAACTCAACCCTTTGAAACCTTTTGGAGAGTTGCAGTAGATGGCAGAAGAGACTGGGATGAACGGTTGGAAGGACACAGGGGTCTTTCACCTGGTTCATGATCTGTAGTACAGGAAGGCAAACTATTACTTTATCAAAAAAACTATGAATAAAATACAGAAGTTGAAGTTATGTTTGTCATGTCAAGCAGGCTGGTCTTAAGGCTTAGTCCAGACTTTTGCATCTGTTTCTCAGGAACTGTCCATGTGTCTTTTGCATGCAACAGGGACCAGAACTATCCAAATCCAGAAAAACCCCCTCTCAATGGTGTCAGCTGGAAAGATGTTGTTTTGGGATCATTCTCCTTCAACTTGACTCGGTTTTCTGTGTCTCCTCTTGGATTTTTAACTAGAGAACGATAGAAATTAAGCCCATTCAAAGATATTTATTGGAAGGATATTTGGCTAAACAACTGATTGTTGAGCACATAAGAATAAAAAGAATATGTTAGATTCTCTATTTTCTCTTTTTAAAGCTCAAGAACACTGGAAAGAGTTACTTGTTAGTTTATGTAGTCTTAATTTCTTAGATTCTTAAGTTCCTTTCTTACCTAGAATAAAATAAACATACCTAGAAAGCACAGATCACTTAATACTAAAGATAATCTCAATCAGTTTAAATGAGATGGCCTTTTCTTTCTATTGATTTCTAAGGCACCCTATAGAGACCCATTCAGATGAATGTCACCATCTGTATTTAGGAACCACTGTGCAGCAAGAGAGAGGGACTGGATTCTCATTTTTTTCTCTTAGTGATTTGCTGCCAGGTGCTTCCAGATTTTTGTTTGGGTCTTCGGAGCTGAAGAGTGCTCCTGAAAATCCTTCTGCTAACAGAGAACAGGAGCCTGGTACCCCAGACTGCGGTGGTAGAAACGTGCCCATGGTGGCCCCAGTGACACCATTAGGACAGGAAATGTCTGCATTCCTCTCAGAGCAGGACTCAGGGTCTGGTGAGGGCCCGTGTGGGGATTCCCCTTCCTAATGGAGTCGTCCTCTTGCTGGTTCCCATTTTATTATTCTCAGGGCCAGGAAGCCTGAGCTGGGTGTTTCCTCCATGGGTGACAGGTTTCTGTCAGAGGTCTGGAACAGATAACCTTCAGAGCACAGATATAATTTGTTCCTTATCTTCCACCTTCCCACAGTCCGCAGCTAACTTCCCCTTCTAATGACCTGACTAAAATCTTGATTTTTAAATACACCATTGATCTTACGGAGTTCAGTGTACTGAGAGTACAGCAGACATAAATTAGAAGGAGCTCTTCAGTGTTAGACAGTGGGGTTTTGGTTTTTTTTTTTTTTTTTTTTTTTTACAATAGCCAGAATCTCTTTATATTCTTTGCAAATCTACAGAATAGAACTCTGAGAAAATACGTTCATTCCTTTTAAAAAGTAAAAAAGCTTCTATAGGCTTTTCTGAGGATCACATATGAGGACCAGGGAACAGGACAATAAGAGGTTAACACATTTTGTAATGTGATTATAAATACAAGGGGCTTTAATTCATCAAAAATGCATCTTGCTGGTAGTTTAAGTTCTATGTGGTGGGTGAGGTCACACCTTCATACCTGTATCAGTTCCTGGGACATTTCTTGCTGTAATTTTAAATACTCTCTTTGACAAGAAAGCAGACCCTGGTGTTCTGTGAGAACTTAAAATGCCATTATCTAGGTGAACACATGATTATGAATTTAAGTAGTATCCATGATTCCCTTTACTTAGCTGTGGGGAAGGAATTCATAGAACAACTTGGTGGGAAGAGAATGCAATAATTTCTTTCTGCCACCCTAAGACCCCATCTGAAAACTCACAGTAGCTTAATGGCTGCAGTGTTTCCAACCTGCACTAACGTATCTGTGTGTGTGACCCCTTGTGACTTGAAGGAATGTGTTGGAACACGTAATTTTTGAGTATTGCTGTACCATCTACGCTAAACACCAGGGTGTACCAGGTCACCTAAGGCATTACACAAGCTGGGGAAATGTGACAGATTTCCAGCTCTACCATGCAACCAAAGCCTTATTAAAACTGGTGGGTTTGGATGGGTAAAATTATTTTATCTTCCTCTTGTTGTGGAGTGGCATCTATATCAAGGAAGCTCTTAGCTTGAAATGAGCAAGGAAAAAAGAATGGTCTGGTATATAGCAATTTTTCCCTTTTTGAGGCTTGCTCCAATTTTTGTTTTCTATGCTGCCAGTATCCAGGCCAAGATGTGAACTCAATATTTGTTCCTATGATATACCCCAGAATAAATACCGTTTCTCAAAGGAAGAGTGCAAATTTAGTTGAGGAGGTTTTTGGAACAGACCTTCAACCATAAATTTCATTGGAGGTCAATGCTGATTCACATGTGCTAAAGATTAAACAATTGATTGCTTTCCTTCCCCTGAAGAATTTTGAGGAAATATTAAATCTTGTATCTAAAGAATGTAAAGCTAAAGGAGTTGCAAATACATAAAAAATAAAAGCCAAAAACCATTCCAAGTGTATAGTAGTATAGGTTTATGTGCACATGTGTAATATTGTAACTAATATATTACTATATATAATATTAAATCAGCAATTTATTGATTGCATAGGGATTTACAGGACATGATCTTTTTTTTTCTAGTCTGTTAGTTTTTGAGCCTTACTTATTGTTTTATCTCCCCTGAGAAGGAATATGTGATGTCGTGCCAAAAGCCTTAATTCTGTGAGATGTTGTTGTCTCACTGAATAACATAACAGGATTCATCTTTTCGACAATATATTCTCCTACTAGCATATGTCTCAACCAGAAGGGGATGTTTTCAAGGCTTTAGATCACAGCAAACAGCATAGCAGGTGTGCTTTTCTGTATTGATGTCATTTAAATGTTGCAAACGACTATCTCAACATTATGGAAACACTACATGTAACTTCTAGACAAGGCAGATGATCATTCTTCTGTCAATGCAAATGTCTGAATAGGATGATCTAGTAATTTTCTTTCATGCTGAACATTTGTTTTTGCATATCAGGAGCTGTTGAACAGACAGCATCCTTTGAATATTTATTAATTTGCACTGCTTTGATAAAAGCCAGTGGGAAAACAAGTATTTGCTTGCTTTGGGGTGTGTGCAGCTTGCTTTCTTTACTGTTAAAGAAGTTTCCATTAAACATTTCTAATGAAAAAAATAGATGTTTGATTATTAGTTTTTTTGCACTACTCACACAAACTACTCTATTTACATGAATATCTCACTAGCTGTGCTGCTGGCAATTGCTGGCATCATTAGTACTCACAGACTTCAATATCTGTGAAAGTAAAATCTGTAATGGACTAGGCACTACCTGGACTATGCAGGAGTTCATTGGTTTGATCTCATATGAAACGTTGATTGAATGGGTGTGGAACAATCACATTCACTCGTTAGAAAGAAAAGTTTTCCCCAGACAGTATTGTACATATTCTAGAAAAGGATACAAAAAAAGCAAAAAGAATAGTATTTTCTTGTTCTTTCTTTTTGCTGTCAACAGAAGAAATTGAAAGCTGGGGTTTCTTAATAGCCTGTAGCAGGTTTATGACAAGAACCGAAATGTAAAATTTTACTTTTATTGTGCATTTAACAGAAAAATGTTGCCACTTTGAAAGCTACAGCTATTGCAGTAGTAACCTGCCTAAGCACTCCATAGAATACTCAGGAATAGTGTGGGTGTTGACTGTAATTCCCCTTGTACTTAAACCTAGGATACATACATGTAGGGACACACATGTGCATAACACATTTTATTGCATTTCATACTTACATACTTATATTTTGTATTCAATTTCTTTTCATGCTTGTATAATGGCGGTTTAATAAGTTTCATTTTCTCTCTGAAAAGGTTGGCAAGTGTTTTCAACAAAAATACTTACCTTCAGGTGTTCAATCTTTAAATTAACCAGTGGTCTTGTGTCCATCCTGTATATGAGTTTGGAAGACCAGGGTTGAAATGGCCTTACTGTAGCAGCCATTCCATAGTAGTCTTAACACAGTAAATTTCTAGAAAACATGAGCAGGAAAAATGGTATTCAAGTTTGCTTAGGCATATTTTGGCTATATTTCACCAAACCACTACAAACTTTGATTTTACCAGAGAGAATTTTCAAGGAATTTTGAAACATGTCACAAGTCCAACTCTTGCCCAGTGCTATTTGTTAGTAAGATGCTTAAAATTTCTAAGATGGCCTACAGCTGCTTCCTCCTACAACAGGACTGAGTTCACTACAATTGAAATGAAACAGCTTTAATTCATGCCATGAGCTCCACCTTTACAATAGTGGAAAGTGAAGTTTTGTAGGACATGGTTTTCCACCGCTTTTCCTTTCCTGATAGACTCTGTTCTCACCTTTGCTGAAGGTTGTAGGACCAGCTGGAATAGAAAAAGAGCAGGAGACACTGTGTGGCATGCTAAAACATTGCCTGCTAATTTTATTGTAATAGCTAGGGATTTATTCAGTGTGGGGAGAATTCTGTAGAGTTTTTCTGACCCAAAGTGGTCTCAATATACTAGCATTTTTGACACATTCATTTATAAGCATGGTTTTATATTTGCGGTGAGTTGACCCTGGCTGGATGCCAAGTGCCAACCAAAGCTGCTCTGTTCCTCCCCTCCTCAGCTGAGTAGGGGAGAATAAATATAATGAAAGGCTCATGGGTCAAGGTAAGGACAGGGAGAGATCACTCACCTACTGTCATAGGCAAAACAGACTTGAGTTGGGAAAATTAATTTAAATTTTTACTAATCAAATCAGAATCAGGTAATGAGAAACAAAATACCTTCTTCTCCACCCCTTCTTCCCAGGCTTAATTTCACTTCTGATTTTTCTGCCTTGTTCTCCCTAGCAGCAGTGGGAGATGGGGAATGGGGGTTGCGGTCAGTTCATCACACATTGTTTCTGCCACTCCTTCCTCCTCTGATGGAGAGCTCCTCACGCTCTTCTCCTGCCCAGGTGTGGGGTCCATCCCATGGGAGACAGCAGTTCCTACAAGAACTCGTGCGACATGAGTCCTTCCCACAGAGTGCAGTTCTTCACAAACTCTCCAGTGTGGGTCCCTTCCACAGGGTGCACTACTTCAGGAACAGGGTGCACTACTTCAGGAACAGGCTGCTCCAACGTGGGACCCTCATAGGGCCACAAGTCCTGCCAGGAATCTGCTCCGGCATGGTCTTCCCACAGGGTCACAGACTCTGTTTGGCATTCACCTGCTCTGGTGTGGAGTCCTGCAAGGGCTGCAGGTGGATCTCTGCTGCACCATGAACCTCTTCAGAGGGGACATGAACCTCTGCGGGGGGACAGCCTGCCTCACCATGGTCTTCACCATGGGTTTGTGCAGAAAAATTCATGTTGCCAGAGGTTTATGTCCAGAAAGGAGGCAGAGGAGTCCTGTACATTTATTCATGAACAAAGGGAGAGGCCATAGGGCATTTCCACATGGGGTCTCTCAAACTGTTGGAGGATGCAGCCTCCTTTTCATCCTAATTTTCCTGGCCGCATCACCCTCTCCCTTTCCCTGTTGGCTAAGGCATTTGGAAGGTACAAACTGCTTAATTCACCTATTATATGTTCCCCTTAACATGCACAAACAAACACATGCACACACAGACACACACACACCCCCTTTGTATAACATTGCTCTATTAAGACTCTGTTCTTCTTCTCAAAGTTCAGGAATTTAGCCCGACCTTGGCTGAGCTGCAGTCCATGTCAATTAGTAACATTTTCTGAAACTGAGGGTTTCTCCTGTTATTTCCCTACCTACAAATCCCTGGGCCCTGTCTACAAGCAGGTTCACACCATCTGTTTGTAAAGACACATTCATCTCGTTGCTTTCAGGTTGCAGGGAAATCTGCACCTGGAGCATCTCCTCCATCTCCTTATTCATCGTCCTTGTTGTCTGCAGAGCTGTTTCTCTCACATACTCTCACTCCCATCTTCTCTGGCTGCAATTGCTTCTCTGCAGTAACTTTTTTTTCCCTTCCTAAATCTGTTACCTCAGAAGATAGCCCACTGTTGCTGCTGGGCTATGTCTTGGCAAATGAAGGTTTTAATGGCACCTACAAAATACGTCATGCTTGTGACCAGAGGTACAGAGATGCTAATTCTGCTAGTGTTAGTAGAAGCCTTGCAATGAACTGGATAGATTTTGGGATTTCATTTAGTGCATGTTTACAATATACTGCATAAGTAACCATTATGTGCCTGGGGAGGTGTCAAAAATTCAAAGTTACTTGAGTATATTTTTGTTGTTTAAATAACATTTGTTTTGACAATCACTTTTATTTTGATATCTGCTCTTAAAAGTACCTCCTCTGGGTAGAAAAACTATATTTGTCATTTCAATGACATTATGGTTAGAATATAATTTTCCGCCAGTAATTCCATATTTTTGCAAATAGGAAATTGTGTACTTGAAATTCCTTCTTTCCTTTCTGTGTCTGGAGGCTGTGTGCCTTTCAGTTTTTGAGCTAGGTTGAATATGGGGAACACAACCATCTGCATATATATGCATATGGTATTTATGCCTAGTCTTCCAGTTTTCTGTAGCTATGGATTCTCTACTATTCTCAAGGAAAAAAAAAAACCAAAAAAAAAACCAAAAAAAAAACAAAAAAACCAAAAAAACCAAAAAAAAAAAACCCAAAAAAACCCCCAAATTCAGTATGAAACCTTAAGGCAAGGGCCAGTGAGTTTAAAAGATTTTGTAACTAGATCATCACCACATTGATCTGTACTTCAGGCACCTATTTAGAAGTGAAAGCAGAATTGCAGTGGGTTACAGAGTAATCATTTGATTGTCCAGAAAATGCAGCCCCTCTTTGGTGAGGGGCTCTCAAAGGATTCATCATTCAGTCCCAGGTGTGGTTTGTTTTGACTTACTTGCAACTGCAAAAGAAAACCGGGAAACATAATTTTTTGGTTTCTATCAGTGTGCTCAGCTTTGTTTACCTTGGAAGATAGGTTCTTATTCCAAGACGTTTACAGTCTGAGATCAGATTTTGGCACCCTTGCTCATACTGAATAGCATTAGTTAGGGCTGAACTGCTGCTCATTCAGGTCAGATAGATTAGAGTTAGTCATCAGTTGAGATGGTGGTATTTGTGGGGAGCCCCAATGGTGATTTGAACATCTTTCTATGAGGCAGTGATGCAAATGTTTTTCTGCTGCTTCTAGCTGTTTATCTATACCTCTCTTGATTATAAGTACCATAAAAAAGCCTTTGCTTAGAAAAAGTGCTTTAAGAAGGAAACGAAATGAATGAAACTGTTTGGCACAAGGAGGAGCAGCAGGAATTTTGTACAGAAAGATTAGCTTAGACGAAAGCCTTGTATTCTGAACATGGTCTTAAGAAACAAACCTGAAAGCCTGGCAGGTTTTCACAGGGCTGCCAATAGATGAGCAATGATTAGTTTGTCTTTTTAAACATTGTCTCCTGCCAAGCCCAAATCCCCTTCTCCCTTTTCCAGTGCAGCATTCAGCCTGCAGGATAAGGGGATGATGAGGTAGAAAGTTGTGGTGTGGAAGGGATTCAAACAATGTGAATGAGATTTTGATCTTCTGGGACTTCTGTGAGACAGAGAGTGAAGAGGAAGAAAGACAAACTGGTCCTCATTTGCAGAAAAGGCTTTAATCTCTTCTGTGCTGTATGGCTATAGCTGAGAGGGGAGTTGTCTTCCTGCTTATATTAAATTTCCAGACGTTTAATTTTGACCAGATGCACCGTGCAATTATGGCAGCTGATGGATAGCTATAAATGAATTAGTCTTTGGCAAACTGAACTTTATTTCACATAAGATCAGCATCACGGAAGACACAGGAAAGCAAATTTTGTGATGGGGTCAGTGCATTTTTTAAATGCTCAGATTTCTTGGCAGAATCAAAGGACGTATTAGTGCAAAGAAGCAAAGTATCCTAATTTCTAAGCATACCTCTGGAACAGACGCCTTGCTGTTCTTCCCACACAGAAAGGAGGACTAAATACCAATGGTGAAGTCTGAGCCTCTGTTTGCTGAACTTTCCTTTTTGCTTTGGTTCGTGTTGGGGTTATAGGTAGCATTCCTGTCGCTGCCACCACGCTCCCCACACTAATTGTCATGAAGTACAGAAGATTCAAGCATGCTTGGTTCCCAAGGCTGCTAATGAGCCCTGAGCTTTTCTCACCCTTAATGAATCAAGGTTTGTTTGTGGGGGATTCTTGTCCTTCTGTCCTTTTCCCTGGCCAGGGGAGGAGTCAAGAGTTCACACAACTGAACAATGACTTTACAGTGTAAAGACGATGCAGCTGTGCCATCTGAAGCCATCCTCAGTTATGAGCAACAAAGCTTAAATAGATTGTACTGTGAAGAGGTACAGCTCTGTGAGTGTGAAGCATAGCTTTTGCTTCTGCCTCACTGACCTGTCTGCTTGCGGCAGTGACGGGCCCTTGACGGGAGCTTAGGCAGGGAGAGCCGCGTAGGGCGACTCTTTCAAAACCATTCTCTGTAACACTGAGCGCAGGAAAGGAAGCAAAATGAAGTTTCAGTTGATCTCTGATGGGGGTGTACTGCTTGCCTTCTCCAGAAAATCCCATGCCCTCCATTCAAAAATCATTGATTCTAGTCCAAATCCACTTCAGGGGTTTAATAAGGTCACTAAAGCAAGCCATAGTTTGAATGTCTTAGCAGTAGAGAGTATTCATACAAAAGTGGATACTTGCACAATCACACACAAACTCCTCCTAGGCAAATCACACATTTCAGTATCACTATATTTTACTTTCTTAGTGTCTAGACGCTTTTCTTGTATTAGAGGTTAGGATCATCACTAATTTGGGCTAAACTACTGTTTGACATCTACCTAATTCATCTTCATTTGAGGATTTCAGTTACAACACTGTGTGCTCCCGTGGCTATATTAATCTTACTACAAACATGTATGTGGTATAGTTTTGGCATATGTACACAGTTATATATGCACAAAAATACAGGTGCTTATAAATACAGCTGCATGTGTTCTTGAAATACATAGGAGTATACCAGTATATGATATATATCATACATATATGTAGGATCTCACATGCTTCCCTAGAAACATTATTCGTTGTGTTTATATCCATATATATATTTGCACAAGTAAACGCAGATATGTACTCTAAATGCTGTGCTATTGCTATAGTAGTAAGTGAAAATTTCAGTATGATAAAATAACTCTTTTACTGCTAATAGAGATTTTAAATTTATCAGTTATAATACTCTGGACTAATCCTTGCACAATGCTATAAAAAGTTGAAGGGTTTTTTAAAAAGTTTTACCAATAAATGAGTGAAGCCAAAAGTAGCATCTGCAAAAGAAACCTAATTTTGCTGTAATAGGCTGTTCAAAGTTCATTATTTTGGGTTTTAATAATGCACAGAGACATCTGCTGTTTTCCTTGATCGCATAAGAGAGAAAGGGAAAGAGAAAAAAAATGAACGTTTGGGTTTTTTTTATTCTTAAGTGAACAGAGAGGGGGGGAAATAAAACAGTTTAAATACCTTGATGTGTGTATGTGCAGGTTCAAAACTTTTGACTGCTCTCCCGCCCGGCGTGGTGGGTTGATAGACCAGGGAGCAGTGGCGAAAGTTGACAACCCCCCACGGCTGACCCCTCATGTTTTCTCTTGCCTAATCGAATTTTACGTGTGTTTCCAGATAGCTGATCAGCTTCCCTGGATTTCGCTGACGCCACAGGAAAGCTTTGCCTGAAGATGGAAACACTGGAGTCAGAACTGACCTGCCCTATCTGTCTGGAGCTGTTTGAAGACCCGCTGCTGCTGCCTTGCGCTCACAGCCTCTGCTTCAACTGCGCGCACCGCATCCTGGTCTCCCACTGCGCCACCAACGAGCCAGTGGAGTCTATCACCGCCTTCCAGTGCCCGACCTGCCGCTATGTCATCACCCTCAGCCAGCGTGGTCTAGACGGGCTCAAGCGCAACGTCACCCTGCAGAACATCATCGACAGGTTTCAGAAAGCCTCGGTCAGTGGGCCCAATTCCCCCAGCGAGACCCGCCGGGAGCGGGCGTTCGATAACAACAGCATGTCGTCCTGCGAGAAGGTCCTCTGCCAGTTCTGCGACCAGGACCCTGCCCAGGAGGCGGTGAAAACCTGCGTTACCTGCGAGGTGTCCTACTGTGAGGAGTGCCTGAAAGCCACTCACCCCAATAAGAAGCCATTCACCGGTCACCGTCTCATCGAGCCCATCCCGGACTCTCACATCAGGGGATTAATGTGCTTGGAGCATGAGGACGAGAAAGTTAACATGTACTGTGTGACTGATGACCAGTTAATTTGTGCCTTGTGTAAACTGGTCGGGAGACACCGTGACCATCAGGTGGCAGCTTTAAGTGACCGCTATGACAAGCTAAAGGTCAGTGTTACCTATCAATATTTTTAGCCAAGCAATGTGTGGTTGGGAAGGAAAGTACCCTTTGGTTGCATGCTGAAGTCCTCACTCAGGCAGTGGTTGGGACAGGCAGATGTGCAATCTCTCATTTTGAGATACGCATACGGATCTGTATGTCCGTTTGCTCACCATGCAAAAGGTGCCAGATTTTACTTAAGAAAAAATCCCGCACTTGCCTTTGGATTTCTCTAAAGCTATAATAAGGAATATGCAGCATACAGTACTGTTTAGGTGAATTTTCTTATCTACCTGCAGCTTTACTCTTAGCAGTTGGCACGGTTTTGCGCTGACTACACATACACCGGTGCTCATTGAAATGTCAGGCATTCTTTGCATATGCTTTGCTGTTGATCATTTTTCATTAGGTTGCTTTCATTGTGAAAAGCCCCTCACTTCACCACTAGCAGGAGATGCATTTATCTGTGCCGGCTTCAGGGATGCCAGCTGCCCATCCAGCCAGGGAAGCCGAATGCCGGCTCCGCTCTTCCCGCGCTGCCTCCTACCAGGCTCGCAGGCAGTGCAGTCCTGGAAACAAAGCCAAAATTGTTTCTGATCTTCTTGCCACATTCCCACGGTTCAGCAAGCTTTTGGCACATCTCCTGACAGGTAGCTGGGAGGCTCCAGCAGCCTGGCCCTGTGCAGGACACCCTGGGCAAAGTGGCAGTGGGCAGCCAGGTCTCAGGGTGCTCTGGAGCCTCTCCAGGCTGCCAGCAGAGAAAAAGCTCCTGCTGAACATTGAGGCCAAGGCAGGTGGCCTCACACCCACCTGGGTGTTCGTTTTTCTCGTGCTGATTCCTGTGCTGCTGCAGAACCAAGGCAGGAATTAGGCATCCCACGCTTTCCTCCACCCACTCCCTCCGCACAGTGTGCATGTGCCTGTGTGCAGCTGGGGGGGGATTTTTTAAAGACGGACTGCAATCAAGAAATCACAAGCATGGAGAGCAAGGCTTATCTCCTGGCCTTCCCACACAGAATTTTCAATGCGGAAAGGAAACTGAATTATAGGTTTAACTACGTAGATACTTTCAGGTTAAAGTGTGTGGCTGCACACGTCTGTGATAACTTTAGATGATTGCTGGTGAAATCTGCATACACATTTTGTGCGGGTTTTGTACCTCTATGCTATACAAACATGCAGATCATATTCTATGATTATATTAACATAATGACACTTTTTTACCTGGACGTGATAATGTCCCTTCATCTCTTAAAGACCTTTTTATTTACCAAAGAGTTGATATTTTTGCTTTCTTTTCTTCTGAAATGATTTGTTATTTAAATAGTTTTGTAGTTGATAACATTAGCATGGGCCATAAAGGTGAATAGATACATGGATTTACAGTGCTTTTTAATAATCCAGTGGGTTTACATCCTTAACAGGTGCTACTATTTAGTAACATAACAATGTATTGGTTACCAACTTTATACCAGTAGGAATATACTACTTAACATGAAAGACCTTCAGTATTAAATACTGGATAAGCGTATTTTTGAGGATGTGAAAAAAGTAGTAAATATTTCTTGGCATTGATGTACATAGATAATTCAAGTCTTGAAAGAAGACTTTAAGAAGCTTGTGATCTTTGACTCAATACTGTAGATAATAAGAAAATTAGGGTATTCTAATTCTAGATAGGAAGAAAATTAGGGTATTTTTGCATGACCTATGTCTTTTCTGTGCAAAGATGACTAAGCAAACTCTGAAGGTGTATCTCAAAAAGACAAGAAACATTCACATTGGATGTCACCCAGTTTAGCTAACCTGGCAAAAACCTATTAAAGTACTTTTCACCAGCCTCCTTGAAGACTAATTAAAGTACTAATTTAATGGTTAGTGTAGGCTTTAGCCAAATACCTCTTGTCTCAGGATAACTCCTAGCATTATTTATATTATTTGTATGATTTTTTCGAGATGCGGAATTTCTTTGTACCCAAACTGTATAAAAGAAGTTTACACAGACAACTATTAGTCTGTGTTAAATCCTGTTCCTATAATCTTAGTCATGAAGCAGCCTATTTCGTGTTGCTAATGCCAGTGATGACATCAGTCATGCCAATTATGCCACATATACGGCACATTTATGCTCTGGTCCAGGAACATTAGGCCAAGTGGTTTCCATGCAGATCCAGCACCCATTCTCTGTTCATAAGAAGGTGATCTGAAAGTAATGTCTTCCCTTTCCTCATTACCTCTCCCATCGCAGCAATTAGTTCTGGTTTACAAATCAATCTTAGAAAATGAGATTTTCAGTTCTGTAGACTGGCATTTATCACTCAGAAGTAAAGGAATGACACCACACCAGCATTTGGTAGCTGATGGGCAAAAATTTCAGGCCCATCTTAATATTCAGGCCTCTTCCTCCTCCTTCCTTAAGGGTCATGTGACCGCTTGAATCACTGGTTTTTATGCTAACATAATATTAAACATGAGATTGCAGAAGGTCTTTATCAATTTGCAGGTGATATGCACACAGCACTGGGAAATTAAATATTGAAATGGACTAGAAAATCCCCACTTGAGAAAATGGGTTGTTGTTTGCCATTTGCTGCTGTGGCTTTTTAGTACACATGGGGTTTGATATGTAGGTTTCCTGAATCTTTAAAAAAATTCTGAAAGAATGGGAAGGAGGTAGCCAGCAGTATAGTAGATCAGTTAAAAAATGTGTGGTTAACTTTAACTTTCAAAACGAAAAGCTAAACCACTTAAGGTGACTTTCTTTTGATTTTTCTTTCTAAATCAACACACTGTTGATGCTAACAGCAACTGGTGCTGTTCTGGGTGTTAAGCTACGCTAATTACTTACATTTTCTTGCATTGGTGTTGCTAATGGTTTAAACAGTATCTCACCCCTCATCAAACATAGGACAAAAGATGCCATTACAATCTGACTCCTTTTGTGGCAAAAATGAAACTCCTTAATGAGGAGTTCCATACACTTGTCCAGCAGAGGCGTCTACACTGAAGTGTGTTTAACAGTCAGTGTAACAACAATTGCGGACTTCTCAAAAGGAGAAAGTGTTTTTCTTTGGCAACAACATCTCGGGCCCTGAGAGGTGCTTCTATTTCTCAACTTGTATTGGGGCAGAGGGGACTGAGGGCATTTGTGTTCCTTCAGGAGCAACCCACCCTTTCTTGCTTAGCTACACAACCACAATACCACCTTCATGCTCATTGTTGGTTTAGTGTTCACAGATGTGCTTTGGTTTTTGTTTACCTTTTTAAATTTGATCATACACAGATGCATATTAGTAATGGAAAAAGTAATAGACTATGGCCAAGACTGGGAACAGGAAATATACTGGTAATACACTAGATTTAGGATGTGTTGATCAAAATTGTGATAAATATAATTTTTAGCAGCAAAAACAGTCAAGGTTTTAAGTATAGAAAGAACAAATGCCTGTGCTTACCACACCGCATTACCTCAAAGAAAATATTTATGGCTAATTACTTTTGATACTGATTGTTTGCTTTTTGTCTTGTTGCAATAAAAAGAAAATTACAATTTAACCATACTTTTTTCCAAAAAAAATTAATAAAATTATCATTGTTTGATAGATATATTTAGAGCCATGAATGTGAGAAAAAAAAACCCAGTAAGATAAGATTTATTTTGAACAACAGAAAAATATTTGAAGGAGAACAAACTTATAAGGCATGGATGGAAATATATCACTCATTTAATATTAGCAAAGAGCCATGAAAAGGTATAATAAAAGAGAAAGATAGATGGTAAAACATATTTTGAAAATGGTGTAAAGCCAGCATAACACCACTGAAATAAATTTTTTTACTTGTCTTCATATTTACTGAGAATTTAGCTTCTAACATATATGTTCTTGTCAAAAAATAGTTTTGGCACAATTTTTCTAATGTTCAGTCAAGAAAGATCTTTTGCTGAGTCAGACTATTGTAACTTAGCTTTGGTTCACCATATTTTTGCTTGAAATTTGTTAATGCTGATTTGTTTGGGGCATATTTATGAAGGAGGGCAGTTCTCTGAACAGCACTCAGGAATTCCAGAAACAAAAGGAGCTTCTTGTTTGTCTGGCTTCCAGCTCATTTTAGTGGTAGAATCCACGTACATCTATTTTTCCTACACTGTTGATTCAGGATGCAAGGATTACTTTTTCTATTGTGTGTCAATTCAACTACTCATGAATATTAAAGAATAGGAACTATTTCCAGATAGGGAGGAATGAATTTAGCTCTTATAAACCTTTGACTATGTAAGGGTAGGAGACCTTTGTCAAGTCCACAGCTGCTAGAAATAGAATGCAAAAATATGTCTACTTCCCTGCTATATACACATTATAGATTAAAAACTTTTCATATTTAAATAACTTTGCAAAGATTCTGGCAAAATGGGTATTGAAGCTTTCCAACTATTCTTATATGGCATCATTTTGTAATGTCAGCTGATCATTAACTGGTATATTGTGATTTTATAAGAATCCAGCATTCACAAATCTACACTCCTACAAACAGTGGGCTTGACAATCCAGGAACAGTTGTTTATTGACATACATATAAATATATTACGCACATATATGTAAATATATATCTCTATACATTCTATGCCTATATTTACAGTGCTTGTGTCAGTAAATAAAACCAATACTAATATTGCATTATCCAATATGTTGGTATTTATGTCTACTTAGAGTTTTCTAGCATAGAAATATGGGTAATTTTCAATAATGTCTAACTTAGGGAATATCTAGAATCTTGAATTGGAAGAAATACAAATATGCCTGTGTTTTAAGTAAAAATATACAGTTTCATATATATGTGTAGGTCAGTAAAAGTATAACCATAGTAAAAAGTATAATCATATATATATAAAAACTATACATTAATAGAGTTACTTCTTATCTATTTTTACAGTTCTATGCATATATCCTTTCTAGTAGCTGAATATGTTCATATCTAAATTTATAGTTTCTCTGCATACCCTTAACTTTACTAACTTTCTGTTTGATGGAAGCTATTTTAATAAAATCCAACTGATATTGATGTCTTTTTGCTGGTCCTAAAATCACAAGCCAGACACAACTGGCTGATAAAAAGGGGTTACCTTTATAAGGATCCTTGAAGATGCACACGAAACATAAAGTGCATACAATTTTTATATGTTTACCAAATCAGCATAACTGACAAGAATCCTCAATTAGAGACATAAGTGATGAGGTAATTCTTCCCTGGTTCTATCCTTTTGTGAATTCCCCCAACACCTTAGATAGTAACTAAACTTTGTTTATGAAAATGTGTCTCGGAGAGCTGGTTTCAACCTTGGTTTCCCAGAGAATATAACCTTGGACCCCCAGGGCTTGGAGCCACTGGGGAATTTATTTTGTCTTTCTGTCTAATAAAGTAGGAAAACTGCTAGCTATGAATACAATAATAGACTACAGAGCTACAAAAATATATGTAAAGAATATAGGGAATATATAAAAGCAAAAAGGCAAAAATCAATTCGGCATCAATATATAAAAATATAATATGTCAGTTTAATAGTGATATGTGTTATTAAACATTTAGATAAGTGGCATCTTCCTTTGCATTGTACATAACAGATTGAGACTGTTGCTTTCTCTACTGCCGGTTATGCAAGTTTAACATATAGTTGTAACATCATATCCAACCTGACAAAGTATAGAGCTCGTGGACTTTCATTAGGATTAGATAAGATGCAGCTTGATATTATTATCGTATTATTATTAGATTAGATACTTCTTGATAGATATGTCACCGTATAAATTTTTTATGAAATTAACATGATGAATGGTCACAGTGATTAGTATGGAATATTATTTGCTATTACTTAATTATTTAACCCAGACATAGATGCAAAAATATAACTAACTGGCTATGCTTCAGTTTTTGCAAAGATCCAAAAATATGAAGTTGTTGCATGGAAGAGCATTGATGTAGGAATAAGTCGTTTTGCTACAACAGTTTTCATCTACACTTATTTTATTATATTGAAATATAATTATTAAGGCAGACTTTACAAAATTCTCTTTAGTTCAGTGTAATCTGCAATGCCTGTTTCCTCCATTTGGTATTTATTTGTCAGAGTTAATCAAGAATACCAAAATTAGTCTTTTATTGGGCCAAGTGTGTGTGTGTATTTATTATTTTAGATGCATTTTGAAGGTCTTTATGTATATGAATGTGGATAATGAACTATGACTTTACAATGGCTCTAATTACTGTGAGATTAGGGGGTTTTATCTGCCAAATTCCTGTAAATAATATAAGCCACAGTTTTTTATAACTTAATTTCACAAATTTAATAGTTGGCAAGTCTTTTACATACTACTTATTTCCTTCAATTTTAGTGGAAATGATAGTGTTGAAGGTCTAATCTATTCAGGAAGAACAGAAGAATTAAACAAAATTGTGAATGGTACAGCATTATTATCTTTGTTCTCATGACTCTGGTTTCAAGGGAAGCTAGACTAGAAGTTAAGTAAAATACATTGTCATATTTTTCCATGGTTCTGGTCCAGACTCTTCAGACAACAGACTTTAAGGCCGTGTTCGAGCTCTAAACTGGTGAATTGTAATGACCTCTTGCCTGACCCTTCCTTGCTGATGTGTTTTTAGATAATACAATGCTTGAATGTTGTTGGTGGAATGTAATTCACGACGGATACTTCCTTGGAATGAGGATTGGTGTAGAAACAGTAAATAATAGAGTGATAAATTTGGAAATTAAGCAAGTAGGTGAGTATAAAGGCAAACCAACAAATTGTTTTAGAACGTTGGGCACAGGTTTAGGAAATGTAGTCTGCCTACCAGAGTAACGAAGATAGTGGTGGTAACAGGAAAAGTAACAAAGAAGTAGTCTTCAAAAGCAGAATATTTATGGATTTTAGCACAACAATGCATTTTGTTATAACTGATAAATAGAATGTGTTGGTTAATTGTTTTAGTGCTTTACCAGGGTATGATAAAGATAGTTGGGGGCATAAGGCTAAAACCACTCAATGTGGACAGTAGGCTAAAACACACAGTATTCAGTGGCTTTGGGAGGTGTGTGAAGGGTATAAATGTGTATGTCTATACTTATGGTATGCATATTCTGAACTTATTTTAAAACATAACCTAACTTGAATGAAAATACTTTAAAAAATAATATGGCAGAAAATACATTTTCACACAAATATGAAGGTTGTTAATAATAGATTTCAAATAGGATAAAAACCCACCCCAAAATCTGGATGTAAAGATCTTCCAAATAAGCACTGGAGAACACTAATTATTCAGATATTTTTCAAGACTTAATTTAATACGATTAATTTCTCCATGAAGAGAAACCCAGATTATTTTAACTCTGACCAGTAATGACACACAATTATAGGAGCATGAGACGGAGATGGAGAACTAAAGCATTTTAGTTCTCCATCTTATATTGAATAATTTTCATGACCTCTTTTTTTTTTTTTTTTTTTTTTTTTTTTTTTTTTTTTTTTTTCCACATTTTATGATCTTAAAACACAAATTTAGCAACAATCCCAGTATGCTACTTTCAGTGTTGGGCTTTACAGGTAAACATCTGTTGTGTTTTACTTTGGTCCTCTTTCTTCAGTAAAATGCATGTTTCCCATCAAAACAACAGTACTTGTACGTGTCATTAGCACCATGAACCTTACATAGGGTTTATACCAACGAGAAACAGTGCCTAATTTGGAAAGCCTCAATAGTCCATGCCAAGGGAAGCTCCTGCAGAAGGTCATGGACTGGAAAGCCGTGTTGGGTTGCTAGAGCACACTTTGGACTAAAAGCCTGGTGTGGGTGACAAGACTGTGTGTTCCCTTTCTCTCCTGTTTTTAGCTCTCCCCAAAACCAGTCATCTAGACCCCTATCTCTGTTGACATCCCTTGACTGTCCATGCAAGAAGCCTTTTCTATTGCTGAGAAGGACATCGTTGCCCTTGAGAGCAAACACCCACATCACGGACTTGAGGCAAGGGGATTCCTGCCCTTCACAGCTTTCACATCTCGCTTATAATGTTGCTCTTGCAAATCTATTTTCCAGTTGTCTCAAGTCAGTGAAAAATGAAAGAAGAACAAAGAAAACTTGATTTTATCATAGTGTAACTATACTGAGTTATTCTTACACCTTCTGAAAACACATACTTAAGTAATCCTTACCCTTTTAGAGAGTAAATGCTTAGTTGAAGGTGCATTGTTTTCACCAGTACAATGCTTATAGTATCCTCGTTAGCTAATAAATATGTAATATATCACTGACCTTCTTGATGACAGGACTTGATGGTGTCAGCAGGATTGCTTTTTTTGATAGCCTTTTCTCTTTTAATGTCTACCAGCTGGAGTGAAAGTATTACTTTTTTACATATTTCTCCTTTGTGCAGCATGTTGGTCCTGTGCAATATCTGAGTTTACAACAGTGGAAGGGGCTTATCTGCAGGGCTATTTTAGTGCCTCAGACAAACACACTTGAAAGACTGGACCTTGGGGTTGCTTCTGTACCTTACAGGTCCCCTCCATCAAAACTTACTAATCCATTTTCAGCTGTTCCCAGTTGCCAAGATGTGAGTTTTTGTAGTAGCTAGAATTGCACTTCAAAATTTAGAAAATTCTGTGCCGCCTACTAGCACCTGTGTTTGCACATACACTGTGACTCCTCTGTAAGAGCTCCCTGAGATTCTGACCACTGAAAATCAGAGAGGATCAGAAAAAGACAAAAGCAATGAGTCCATAGGCAGGAATATGATTCTGTAGAAGTGTTTTCCCCTGTTCATCTCAAGTATGACTCTCACACTTTCAGAATTTTTGGGCTATTTATATTTTTGAATTTATTACATGAACAAAGTTCCATTGATTCAACTGAAAGCAAGAAGATGTAGTGGTCTGGGGTTTTTTTCGTGGTCACAAAGTTTGCATTTCTTGAGAACTGAAAATTTCTTGTCTAAATGTAATCTCAGTCTTATTTTTTGAAACCCTGAGACCACAGGTTCCCACATTTCTGTAGCCTCCCCCCCGAAACTCATCTCTGCACTTCTGGAGATGTCCTGGCTATTCTTAACTGTGAGACTATAAACCTGAGTTTTGTTATTTGTTATGATACTGTCAAACTTTGAAAGAGATTAAAGATGAGCAACTATTCACAACATGTGTGTCTTGTGGTAGAAGCATTAAGCAGACTCGTTAAGCTCCAGCTAATGACAGCGTGTGCAAAATTTATTTCCAAATTAAACCCGTAGCATATGGAGGTTATAAATCATTCAAACTGAATTTGAGCAATATCCATCCTAGAAATAAGTTACTAAAGAGAGGAGAACATTCTGATCAGTGTATGAATGAAGGCTCATCTGAATAGGTATTTAAAATATTTTATTTCTGGTCCAAAGACTTGTAACACATATGTACAAGAAATCCCTTCAGAGGAATAATTCAAGTAATTATTAAAATACTGCAAATAATATCTGACTGACACAGTTTAAAAAAAAAACCAAAACAATCCTTTAAAATTCTCAGTCCAAAAATAGATATTTTCAATGCCTTTCCCAGTATAACAAACTGGACTATAATCTGTAAACTATAAAAAGGGAAAAATATATGTACAGATAAGTAAGAGATGGATTGAAGTGAATGCTTGGGAGTGAAAGTTCCTGTGTTTCTCCAGTAGTCATGGATCTCCTGGTGACCGTATGGCCATTCCTGCTTCCCCTGTGTAGATGGCTGCTGGGGCAGTGGGTCACTCCAGGATGTCCCTACCAGTGCTGGGGCTCTCCCACTGCAGAGAGTGCTCTTCAGCTTGGCAGGAGTGAGCTGCATCTGCTTTGCGAGTGTTTGCTGTTGGAAGGCTGGCAGTGAGGGTTACAACTCATTTCAAAATAAAACTCATTTCAGCTACATTGAAAAATCTGTCATGTGAGGGAGCTCCTGCATTGAGGCCCTTTTTCAGCCCAAGGGTCAATAAGGCTATAGCCCTTGCCTTACCAAAAGGACCCATGAGGTCATGCAAACCTTGGTTGAATTTATATAATCATTCAGTCTTTTTTTTGCCTGTGCCCCTGAAGTATGAGCAAACACTGTTCTTTCCCCTGCCTTGATTACAACCTTCAGCTTCAAAAATATGCTGAAGCTTGTGGGGGAAAGGGCATTATATTAGCCATACAATAATGTTTTCACCCTCTTTTGAGCATTTTTTATGATCACTCTTGAGGAAAAACTGACCTTTCCAGTCAAATCCACCAAATAGAGCAGCACCATGAAGACTTTTTGTAGTTTTTACACTTTTTTTGCCTCTGCTGAAAAAGCTTTCATTTCAGACTAGTAGACACATGGTTCTGAAATTTCAATGCAATGAAATTCTTATTCAGGCAGGATGCTATTAATTACTGCAGGTTTTTTTGGGGGTAAGAATATTATCAGAGGAATCTTTTTTTTACCCCTTTAATTTACTTGATTACTTCCAGCTTTGTTCATATTTATGCTAGTTGAAAACCTTTGGCTGAACATAGAGTGAATTACTCTGAGTAATACTACCACTTTAGGTTAATAATTTTCTGGTAATGTTTTTTGTTAGAAGAGGTTGGGTGAAGAGAGTGCTAACCTAATAAAACATTTTTCTGAACAAATGAAAAACATTTAAATGAAGTCTGAATTTTGAGTAGTTTTAAATGGGTTCTTGCTCTTCCTAAATCATTTAGCATACTCTCACTTGAAAGCTATGTGATTTTTTCTGTCAAAGTCACTACTACACTTTAGGAAAAATAAAAGACAAACAGCAAATAAAACCAATTTGGAGTTCTACTATTAAATCTCATAATACTTCATTTCAATGGCAAAGGCTTCAGATTTTAATGTGTACAATATCAAAATAATTTTGAATAAATTAGGAAGCTATTTAAGTCTAATTTTTGCATCTATTGTGTGCAGAGTTGAGTGTTTGCAGTATAAGAGTACAAGTAAATTGTTGTGTTATAGGTAAATGATTGTCACAAGTTAAAAATTCAGGTGTGGGAGAGCTTATTTTGTAATAACTCTGATCATAGTTTGCAATGAAACTGTCACTCCAAGGAAGAAAACAACAGAAAGTAAAGGGGAGGAGGCTTGTTTGTTCATGTAGTCTGGTTTGGGGTTTTTTTCTGATGGGCTGTAAGCATGGTAGGGAGCCCTGGTTCACCCTGAAGTTCAAGACTGGAGTGCCTCATTGAATGACTCCTGCTTGCAGAACAGACTCTGAATCTGCTGTCACATGTTTTCCTTGGAGGAACTCATTTCCTTCCTGAGGAGGTCTACAAGGTCAGGCCAATATCCGATCTTGGAAGCTGCGTGTCTCAAGGCTGCTCTCTCTGAGTCATTATTTCTAGAGAAAAATTCATAGGGAAAGTCTGTCATAAACCTCAGAGAAGCTAAGTGCTTCCATAATGGGAAGCTGTTTTAAACTGGGTGTGCCAGGTACAAGTAAAGTGTTTTGAAGCTTTGGTGTTTTGTTTTCTAATATATTATATACGTAATTTCAGTAGTCTTGTTTAAGATTCAGAATTCATGTAATCCTTTTCTAAAGCTGTGAAGCAGTATCACTTTGGTAGTGGGAGTAAAAGGTGTCCTGTTCAGTCTACTGTTTTTGCTTTATATTATGTTTGAAGTATATACCAAATTCTGGCCTCAAGCAGACCACCAAAATCCCGCATTGCTTCAACAAATGTTATTGGATTTTTTAATTACTATTTGTTTGTTTGTTTATTACTTATAGTTGAAAATTTAGGATTTTTCTTACTTATACTCTTAGCACTGAAGGTATATTATAAGATAACTGAACTAATTTAGCAAGCCTGCTGCCACCAAAAATTGTTCTTTCTGTTATGTTGCTCTCCCTGTCTTTTCTGCATGCTGCTATCGTCCCACTGGAGCAGCTTCAGTAGTTATGCAACCCTTTGGTGAACTGATTCCCTACTTTTTTTGCTGGCCGTGAGCAGCCCCAACAACGCAGTGGTGCAGGCACGCCTGAGGTGGGACCACTGAGTCTGCCCCATTTTCTCTCTCTTTAGGCACCCAGCAGTCTCCATGGACTGCACAGGTGTACTCTGCCCTAGATGCTGATAGTAGATGCACAAATTAGGTGTCTTAAATACAATTTCACAGCAGCAATAACAATTTAATGGCTGGTTTCCGTGCATCCACCATTTCCCCCTTCCTGCAGCAGTTCATCCCTACCTCCTCCTCAGCGTCTGTGCCACGCCTGTTCAATCCCACCCTAGCTAAGCCAGCTCTCAAGAGTAATTAAAGAAAACCATTCTGCATAGTAAGTGAATAATTTCCTGGATGTCTAGCAAATTGAAATTACGCAGTGATGGGTCAGACTTAGTCTGGTTCTGGCACAAAGTAAAGAAAAGGATCTGACAGATTAGGACAGGAAGGAAAGTGATTGAATGAACTTTAAATATTATCCTAAGGAAGGAGAAGCAATTCCACCTATGGCCCTTTAGTGAGTATAACAAAAGGGGGTACAGCAACTTCTCTATGTCCAGTTCTGTTAAGGGCTGTTCTCTTTATCACCATGGACTGGCTAAGATGTACAAATATGACAGAATTTGAGGAAAGCTGAAAACCGAAACTTTCTTTTTCCTTGTGTTTTTCAGTGGCCAAAAATTTTTTTGCCATTAAAATTACCAGTATCAATAAGGAAATCAAAATAAACTGAAGATACAGAAGTGGTACTGTAACTGTGTCTATAGAAAGACTTTTTTCAGTACAAAAATTCCCTGCAGAATTATGCCACTCACATGATGTTGGCATTCTGGCAAAAGTTTCTAGTGTGAAGCTGTGGTTTTTGTTTAGAATAGTGGTAGGAGAACAAATTTGATCTTAGGATGTTTTTACGTGCCAGCTGTGAATTTTGCGCTATGATGAGGCTTCATGTCACCCCCTAGCTTACTAGAAATCCTCCAGAGAGCTAAAAAAAATTAAACAAATATTTCACAAAGCTGGCTTAAAGTTTGAACTTGGAAGTAGTTGTAGAAGTCGTTTGGTTTCAATTTCCTTGAGAACCCATACTAGATTTCTAGTAGGGATATAATACTTTTCTGCAGAAAAGATTCATCCATGAAAAATATGGGCAAGACTGAGGATTTGTTATTTATGTATTTATTTTGATTTATACATATGACTAGAAATATTCCTGTGATATTCTTTGAAATATAGTAGAACAGATCTGTCTGATAATTCCCTTTTAACCACAAACCAGCAGGAGTTCAACAGCTGAGCTGCAACAGGTGTAGATATATCTCATTTTTAAAAACTTTTGTCAGAGCTTTCCCACTTTCTCACAGGCTGCAGGATCAAATGGGCTTGGGAGTCATGCTCACTGAAACAGAGCTATTCTAAACTAAATACAGAGCAAATTCCAAAACACACCAGAGCTAATTTGCCATTGTTTTCACCATAAACCATAATGAATCCTCATCAAATGAATGCAGCTGCTATGGTGCTGTATCCAAAATACTGTAATTAAATTGCTGCTTGGGGAATTTTAGAGTATAAATTTGGCAGAGACTCATTACTGGCAATTCGACAGCAAAGCATTTATAATCTTATCCAAAGAGGTGATCCTGTGTTCTGTCATTCTAAGAACAGAGAGAGGAGAAACAGAACCAGAATGAAAAATGGCCAGACCAAAATCTGAAACAAGAAACCACAAGAACTTAAGGCTAATCCAAGCCATGCCGGAAAGCCTGTTGGGATGGCAAGGGGAGGACAGGATGAGAAAACCTGAATATGTTACATCAGAACAATTCCCCACCGCTCTCTGCAGTGACAAGGTCAACAAGGAAAGAGGGTCCACCACAGGGAGCCTGCAGGAGCCACAGCTTTGCCACCATCAGGGTAGGAAGAGTCACAACCCTTGATCAGGCAAGGGTAACTCAGAGCTGACTCGTCCTCCCTGCCTGCTCCCTTACAAAAACATCACCCCCCCTTCTGTCAGGGCACGTGTGGATGCTTGGCTGTAACTGCAACAACCTCCTCCATCTGGGGGAAAGCAGTGATGTTGGCCTCACACACGATGAATTCCCCAGAGCTGTCGGGATCCAGGCTGGCACACAGACATTCAACACACAACTCAAACATCTGTAAAAACTTCCGTGATGAACACACCATTGTCTTTTCTAAGGCTGTTCAAGATCAAACAAACTGCCATTAAAGTGCTGAGAATTGTGATGAAGTGACTGCTGCAATCAGTTTCTTGATTACAAAACTGTAAAACTAAAACCAGGGTCACCCAGTCTCATAAGAAAGCAGTTTGTATTTCTAATTTGTTTTAAAAGTGATCGCACATTGAATTCTAATTTCAGGAGAGAGGAATTTGCATTTGGGCCAAATCTGTACCTTTAAAGGTTTATATTTAATAAACCTTAGTATGCCCATTCTAATTAAGCTCACATAAAATATTGCAGCTTAGAGCATTCTTTGGTTTAACAGCAATGTTTGTGTTCCTTTATATGCTAAGCAAATCTCCTGGGGTTGTGTTTCCAATATGAATATTCACTATTATGGCTTCATAATCGGATATCCATCAATATTTAACATTACATGTCCCCAAAGGAGTTACCAAACGCTTCAGCTCAGGGACGGCTGATTCAGATGAAGCCAACAGAGTCCTTCACATTATCTTCTTCTTTTTTTTTTTTTTTTTTTTTTTTTTTTTTTTTTTTTTTTTTTTTTTTTTTTTTTGCACTTTTCTTTTTATTCCTTAGTGTACAGAAGTTACTGACAAATTTGCACAAGCAGCAGCTGCCAGCAGAAGTAATTGAAAAAGGGGCTTTGGGGAAGGGACAAACAGAGGAATTTCACAGTTTTGATGAAAAATAAAATAAGTAATTTGCTAAAGAAAGAAAAAAAGTGTAGAGATCCAATGTTGAGATTAAAGATCAACATGTTCAACAGTAAAGTTCACAGAACAACTTAACAACTTCAATGTGGGACGAACATTAAGAATACAAAGAGGAAAGGGTTCAAAGTTAGGTGGGAATCCCTATTATATGTATATACTTGGAGAAAAACTGTATTTTGAGGCTTGAAGAAAGAATGAGCCTGCTGTATCCTTCTGTTGCTCAGTATTGACCAGTAAACATTCTTTTATATGGAAATAGAAAATAGTTATTAGACCTAACATTTGACCTCAGGTGAGTGTTCCAGAAACATAAATCTACTCCAGCGACAGACTGATGTCTCCTGAATTCGAACTGCCACAAAGGGAAGTTAAAGAGAAATAGGCAGGGTGGGATTTGTAGATTCGTCATGGATTTCATGAGTTTCATTTGTTTATGTAGCTATGCAAACCCAAAGCTGTCTGAAATCTAGAAAAGCAAATATTCATGTCTTCTTAGAGGTTTGTCAAGTGACAGAGTGCTGGCAATCTTAGTGAGAGGCTGAAATAATTTGTTGCCAAGTTGTTTCAGCTCACAATAAGCTTAACAGTTATCCTGGATTTCATATGCAATACGTTCATCATTGCTGGAGAAAAAATTAAGGGCCTCTATCCTGTGCCATACCCCAAAAAATATTGTAGCAGTTGCTTAACAACTTCACTGTGATTTTTTTTTTTTACATTACTTGTTGATGACTTCAGCTTTGGCCTATTTGGTCAGATTATTTGGCTGCTGTAAAGCTCTGTAAAGTCACTGAGAAAATATTGGCATAATCTTGAGCTTAATGGAAGGATCAGACTGGCTTTATCCTGCAATTTAGTCAATAGAGTTGTGTAACATTTTTAGTGACTGCAAATTCAGCACAAATGGAGTTTTGATCCTAAATGTGTTTCCACTTTTTAGTAGAAGTGCAGAATTTGTTTGAGGTAAGGAAAAAGTAGCCTGGAGATAAACTCTAATCATGTTATCCCTCTTTTAACCCACTAACTGAGGGATTATGGAATTTGGATTTAATCTCAGCATGAGGGTCTTAGAAACAGCACCACCCTCTGCAAAATTACAGTGTCTCTGAGGAGAAGGTTGGAGGAAATTTGGAGCAGTCGCTGCTTTTTTCTGGCCCTATCTCTTGTGCCCGGCCAGCCAGAGGTGCTGGGTTATGGGGTTCTCAGCCTGCTGTCTTGGCTGCTTTGGCCCACAAAGTCCCTGGCAGAACACAGCCTTGGCACTCACACTGCTGCTGACACAGCTTTAACAGGAGAGGCATCGTTGGCCATCTTTGCCCTCCTGTTTGGTTGTCCATAGAGCCTGGATGTTCACTCTCTCCCAAAGCAATGGGAACCCCAGGTCAAGTTTGTTCTTTTCCCAGTCCAGAGCAGGGACCAAAGAAACAGCCACTTTTTGCTTCCAGTATTTCAGTTTGGCTGCTGACCCAGAAAATCAATTACAGTCACAGCCTTACGTAGTGCAGAATCAGGTAATATTCAGTATGACAGTGAGTAGGTCTGGCCTGTGTGGAGCTCAGACACCTGCAGAGGCTGCTTACTATGTACTGCCTTATTTAGCTCTTTATAGTCCTTTACATTCTCCAAATGAATCTCGTTTTCTGTGCAGGTTTATTTAAAACAGAGATGTAGTAAGTTAAGAGAATACCATTTTTCTTTTTCCTTTTTGGCACAGTAGTTCTACAGACTGGTCTTAGATGAAGTTCAACTAATTTATATAGTAACAATAGTGGGCTGATATTTCCTCTGATACTGAGATTTGGCAGAGAGGACCAGAAGGAAGTGTTTGAATCCAATATATAAGACAACAGTAAAAGGGAAAAAAGAGATTTCCTCTTTATTATGTGAGGAGAATAATATATTACAAATAATTTCCACCCATTAAAATGCTCTTTTGTTCTTGCAGCCTGGTTTGGGATTTGCAGTCAGTCCAGTCTTGATCCCTGTAATATCTTTGCAACATTCCATCTTTGAGTCCTCACATCCATAGCTTGCCTTTGCTTGTGTTCCATCTGATCCCAGCTGTTGACGTTCAAAAATGATTAACCAGGACACTTATTACTAAAGAGCAGTGGTCAAAGTTTGGCTTATTCTGGCCCAGCTGTTGTGGCTGGATGTTTGTGGTCCTGAAATCCAGTCATTTCTGGATGCCTTTGTCTTTAATCAACTGACCAGCTGTAATTTAGTCTCAGTACTAGTGGGCCAACTTCCTTAAACAGGGCTATTTAAATCATTTTTGTGTAATTTTGCAAATCCTGAGGTTAAATCTCAGGTTCAGAAACTTCCCACAGAGTTTGCAGAAAATAACTTTGTGCTGTTTTATCAGCTTTTTTAGTGTTTGCTTGAGTTATCACTCTGATCACTGGATTCTGCATTTTGGTACTACAAATTAAGAGTAACTGGAGAAAGAAGAAGGAAATATTTCATAGTTCTTGTTTTGCACACCACCAGCAGCACGGCAATGTTACATTAGCTCAGGTGAAGCAGGTTTTTACTGAAGCACATGGCTGCTGTTGCTTAGTTTGCACTACGGGCACTAGGAAACTGTATTAGCAGCTCATCCCTGCGAGCATTATTTCAGCCTCAGAGCTCTGAAGGGCTTCTGTGGTTTGTGAACCACACACTAAAGAAGATCTGAATTGCTCAAAGGCTTCTCCACTGGCAGTGTGCCGTGAAGGCTGATGTGGGTCTGATTCGGGCACGGCAGGGCAGCATGCAGTTAAACGGCAGAAGGGGCCAGGAGAGATGCTGCCAAGTCCTGTGGAACACAATACCTGGTTCCCCTCCATGGCAGAGGAGAGGGAGATTGTTGGATGCCAAAGTTTTTAGAACAATCAAGAAATGGCAGTAAGTGCTGTGATGCCTTGGGAAAGGGCTGATTCCCAACCACTGATATCTGACAGCTTTAAAACATGCCAAATGCCAAAAGAGTGCTTCTCTCCTCTGTGTTTTCACATTGATTGTATTTAAAATCCAGAAGCCTAGAGGTCTGAACAACAAACCATAGAGTGAAGTCCTGGGAGTTAAAATTATCCAGGTAATAAGCAATATGAAAACAGTTGTGTTTCTGATCCGTTCAAATTTTTGGTTGATTTCTCTTCATGTAAACTAACTGCTATCATAATGAACCTCTCCTTCTGGAGATTAATTTCTACAAAGACTCCCATCTAAAATGCTATTTTCTATTTTTTTTTTCTTATTTAAGCAGAAATTTACATTGGCAAAATTTCAGTCACAGAATTAGGTTAGAATGGGCAATTTCAAAATTTGTTTTCAATAGTTACTGTGTGTGAGCCAGGGTCCATTCCCAGTGAGGGATCTTCTGTTGTAAGTTAATGCTTTTCGTCAGCTACTGATGGTCCAATAGACAATGGATGGCATTTATCCATTTCTGCAAAACAACACCTTACTAGTGTAAGTGGAATTTTTTACTGATGAGCAATCTACAGTACTAGTTTTTACTCACCTTTTCATCTGAATTTAGCTTGTATACTAATAATGCACTTTTTCTGCATCAACTCTGCATCACAACATGAGAATGTTTTCTATTAGCCTTGTCCATTCTGCTCAACTGGATTTCACAGAAGAGAAGGGCTCAGGGAACCTACCATGGTTCCCTTATTCTGGCTAAATGAAGTTCATCAACATTCATAATTATAATGTCTTTCTCACCTTCTAAATCCTGACAAGTTTGTAATAAAAAGCTTCCATATACTCAGGTTTTCTGAGGTGAGTCCTCTCCTGGATTGTGTAAACTTTAAAGGCCGGAATTTCCAGATGTAACTCTGATGGCTCACATGCTTCTAATTTGGCTGCTCTTCATCTGGAACCCTAAAAATCTTCAGGATTTCCAGCAATCACTACCCAGGCATGTGCACACTGCTCTTCATCTGTGCATGGAAATTCTGATGCTGTCAGGACATCCTAGCTTTCCTGAACATGAACTATTTTTTATATTCAGTTTCAACTGTGTAATAAACCCTCAGAAGGTCCCTGGAAAGGGTCACACAGTGCCCACAAGGCCTTTACAGCCCCAGAAATTCTATACACCTCCAGTATTTCAGATTTATTGAATATACAGCCAGTGTTCACAGCTTTTACATCAGGAAATCTTGCCTAGCAACAACTCCTCTATGTAACCCAAGCTCCTAACCCCCTGGATTGTCCATATTACAATAGACATAGGTGGAAACAAAACCACCAACAACTTTGTAACTGCGGAGGTTTTTTGCATAATAAAAGTGGTCCATTTTACTTTTTCTGACAGACTTAACACTGTGTTGTTGCTTCACTAGAAAAACTGCCCCTCTTGAGGAAATACTTCCAGTGAATATTTAAAGCTTATATAAATGCCCTGCAAGCACATTGGTGTGTGGTGCAAGGAATTCTGTCACTAAGATATTGTGCATTTGATCTTTATTTCATTCCTTATTTCTCCATTTCATTCTTCTTTTTATTTCATTCATAAACTAGTAGCCTACCAAGCTATGGTGAAAATAGTTGGAAAATACATCCTGTCATTCTGTTAATGTTTCCAATTTATGTAACACTATTTCAGTAGGAATTTGAATTTCTGGAATGATTATATCTGGTCACTGAGTGATAACAGACAAAATATAGTTACTTTAAAGAACAAGAATTGATATATCTTTAAAACTCTTTTTTTTTTTTTCCTTCTGAGACAGTACTCTTTCTTCCTGAGTTAAGATAAAGCTACTCAACTACTTTAAGTTTTACTGTATATCATTACATTTCTTTTGAGCATCCTGGTGCAGTTTTTGCTTTCAAGTTTCTTGTGAAAATACTGTAATTGCTATGTTTCAGAAATTCCTGGTTCTAATACAGATGCTTAATAATAAGATATAATAAGATATAATGATAAGATGCTTCTGAGGCAGCTATTTGGTGGGCATATTAGTTATTTATTGACTTTTTATCTGGAAAACATCAGGTTTCATGATCCTGTTTTTGATCTCTCTGAGCATTAAAATTTGCTATTTCTCTGAAATGAAGGGCTGCTTATTTTGATGATGTATAAATTAATTAGTGAAAGGTCTTGTTTTACTGTAATTTAAAAGTATTTCAGGACTTATATTTTGCTCAGTTACTTTGAAAAAATTATAAAAAAGAAATGAAAGAATGAAAATCAGACTAGAAAATATGTAAGAAATGGTAAATAAAAGCTGTGTAAAGGCCCCAGTCTTATTCATGGAAGTTGTGCTGTTCACTTAAATGGGAGCAGGGACTTGCCCTTTAGCAGAATGACTGCTTACAAGACATGGGACTGTCATTATGTAAAATGGTTTTGTGTATTTGCTGTATTTTTTCATGTCACCCAAGAGCTAAAGACCCCCAGGCTAGCATTAACGTCTAATACAAGTTTTGTAAACCTTTTACTTTCAATGACAATCTGTAGTCTGTTGCAGCTCTCATTCTGCTGTCAACAAAATGGGGTCTTTAGTGAGGTTAAACATGAGCTGTTCACATCTGAGAACTTGGCAGAGGATGAACACTGGAGTCTCAGTTCGGTGTCTGATGTACAATAGGTGATTTCACAAAGCACCTTTGCAATTTGACAGCTTTGTTTGCAAGAGACCTCAGGATTCAATGAGCCTACAGTGAATTACTTAACATTACCCCATAGGAACCTGCCTCTGTAGGTCAAATCTAAAGTTAATTCACTGACAGTACCACACTTTCTGTGCTGTTTTGGCCCAAAGTAGAGCAGGAGACATCTAGCTCAACTCAGTACGTATTTCAGTCAGTAAGGTATCTTTAGGTGTGAAATGTGTTTATATCACTGAAATCCACTGAAGAGCTCAGGAAATATAGGAATGACATTCAATGAGAAACTTTCAAATTACTTTTGTTAACTTAAAAAAAAAATATCCAGAAACATCAAATTAAATCTCACTGTACATACTGTGGGTTATGTTTAGGGAATCAGAACTAATACCACCCTGGATTTTTCTGCTCTGGCTGTAAACTCTTACAAAGTACCATGCAGTTTTTATCATCATTTTTTAGTGGAGATTGCAGTGTCTGTACCCCATGCTTCTGAGGTTGGTGACTGAGCTGCAAAAAATGAAGGCTGGACAACATCAGGGACACTGAGAAGGAGTTAGGAAGCTGGTTCCAAGCACAGTCTGCAGGGGACCCACAGCCCATGGACAAACAGGCAAAAGCTCCCCCACCAGCACACACAGAGGGAGGGGGGCAGTAATGCAGAAGAATGGAAGTTTGAGTAGGCAAGGACCTGCAAGAGGAAGAGCCTTCCCCTGAGGGCTGAGGTGCCCTCACAGAACCACTTCACTGCTCTGGAGAGTAAACACCTGTCAGATCAGGATTGTTGCTGGAACTGAGTAAGGCAGCTCCATCTGCTCCCTGTGTAACACCTGTGCAGAGAAAAGGGGACTGGCGATAGCAGTGGGTGACTCCTCCGTACTTCTGCCAGGTACAGAGGGAGGCACCCGTGTGCTCCAGAGAGGTGCTGCTTACCAGGGCTTGTGTCACGAGAGTCTCTGCCAGACTGCCAGCCCTCGTACAGCCCACTGACTGACGTTACCTGCTGCTGTGGGTTCACATCGGCACCAGCCAGGAGCAGCTGGAGTGACCCAGAGGGGATCACAACAATGGTCAGAGGGCTGGAGCACCTCAGCTATGCAGACAGGCTGAGGGAACTGGGGCTGTTCAGCCTGGAGAAGAGAAGGCTCTGGGTAGACCTTACAGCAGCCTTCCAGCACCTAAAGGGAGCCTATTGGAAAGCTGGAGAGGGACTTTTTACCAGGGTATGTAGTGACAGGACAAAAGGAAATGGCTTTAAACTGAGAGTAGGTTTAGCTTAGATATTAGGGAAAAATTCTTTTGTATGAGGTTGGTGAGACACTGGAAGATGTTGCCCACAGAAATTGTGGATGCTGCATTGCTGGAAGTGTTCAAGGCCAGGTTGGACAGGCCTTTGAGCAACATGGTCCAGTGGAAGATGTCCCTGCCCATGGCAGGGAGGCTGCAACAAGGTCCCTTCCAATCCAAAGCACTCTGTGATCCTATGAACATCATTCTGTGATGTAGAAGACCTCTGTTTTAAGACTCTTAAAGATGGATGTTTTCTAGCAGTATATGTTTGATAGGTTCATATCTAATTCACATGTAATTTTATACTGCTGTTGAACAGTGTGGGAAATACCAGGATTAAAGTTAATTCAAGACATCATGAAAAAAAGGTTTTATGTTCAAAAAATAAACTTTCATACATGCATTGGATAATTTGTGATAATTACCTGTAAGTTGCTCTAGGCTAGGGGTAATGGCAAGCTGGTTTTTTGGTACTTAGGGATAACCAGACCCTTCAGTGTCCTTAGGTCCCACAGGGTGGGATAACTGTGATGGGACCCCTACCTGGAAGAGGTCACTGCAGTTCAATGCATGTTTGCTTGAAAATAAGAGTTATCCCGCATTTTATGGTACCATTTGGAATGGAACTTTTAAAGACTGAACATGTTATGTCAAAGCTTTTAAGGAGGAAGAGGCATGAATAATTAAGAACAATATCGTTTATCAGCCCTATGTAATGGAAATGTATGGTAAATAGTGATGTGTTTCTCTGTCCAGCTGTAGTACTCTCAGGAGTAAGGATCGCTCATATGAGGACTTAAGGGATAAAGTCCAGGGCTGCCATTTCAAAGCATTAAACAGAATTGTTAAACAGCAGTATTTCTAGGAATGCCTCCAACCAGCACTTTTTGCCACAGTATAAGAAACAGCAAACTGAAAGGATGCCTTTCTCTTTGGCATATTTTCCTCCACATGACGAACTTACACACTTTAGGAAGAAAAGAACATAATCTTTTAAGTATAGGGCTACATTAAGGAGTACAGATTCACATGAAAAATGAAAAAGAGATGCATCTAAATTTTTTTTTGTTTAAATTTCTTGATATCTGAAGTTTAAATGAAAAATTATTAAGTCTTAATAATTGTCTGGACTAGGATCCCTTTAAAGTATTACAGGTAGCACCACTGTCTTGTAAGTCACCCTTGCAAAGTAGGAGTGCAGCACGTCTCAAATTTATAAACCATCTGAAAACCAGAGTTGCAGCCTGTCACTTATAGCTGTGACTTTATTTGCTCCTGTAAGTCACCATCAAAGCTTGCAGCAGAGATCACAGAGATCATACAGGTTTTGTACTGCTTAATGCACTGTACGTGAAAATCAACTCTTTCAGTCACTGGGTTAGCATTACTGTTGGAGAATTTTGGACAGTGAAAATTACTTGGAACATTATGACAGTTACAGCCATGATTTCTTGACTTTTTTCTGAACTTTTTAAACTAGATCCTCTATCTAAACTTTTGAATTAAGGTGCTAGCAGAACTTAGGCAGCATGAGAGAACAGCTTTGTTGGAACTTGAAAGAACGCCACAGTGTGAAACGAAAGCAACACGAAGCTGCAGAACCACCACAAACATTCTTTCATTACTTCTATTGTGCTCTCTCCTTGAAGAACTTCAAAACCAAATCTACTCCCACACTTTTCATGCCTGCACCCTTAGTTTAAAGCAAGAACAGAAAGCATTGTGTTTGTCTCACTCACAGTCGTTGCCAAATCTTGAGATGGAACCCAGGGGGTTTTTTCTTCTGTCAAGTACAAGTCTTATATTCTAGCTCGTAAACAATGCTGCCTCAAGTAAATGAAAAAAAATTCTGAATTCCTATCTGTGTTTCAGATTTGGATCACCTATTTTTTTCCAAAGTGTTCAGTGTTTATTTCAAACAGGGAAGCTGAACAAATGTTTTATTTTTAATTATTTTAGATAGAAATATCTTAGAAGTTTGATAAAGCCTTATGCCTTACTAGAACAAAAAGAGCAACCTGAAACTTTACAAATTATGAATGCTGCAGTGCAACTCCCAATAGAAAATCTCAGTATAGGGCACAGGCAGAGCAGATTAGGTTTATCTTTGATCAAGAGCCAAAAACATCAGGAGATAATGATAGTAATTTTGCATTCTTTTATTTTCATAGAGAACATGAGATAAGCATTGGAAACAATTATTATTTATATTGTATGAGCAATTCATTATTTAATTACTTTTCTCTATTTATAACAAAGCTAAGACTGAGTGAAGTAAAATTAGATACTCTTCCACCATTCTTACTCTTAATATTCAATTAATTATCTTCTCTTATTCCATTTTTCAGCCTGCAAAAAAAAAGCAACCCTCAGAAAACCACCCAAAACCTTTAAAGGAAATATAGTCTAATGCCTGGGCACAGATCCACTTTTAATGCTGCAATTCACTTCAACAGTTTTTGATCATTTCAGAACCAGTAACTGAATCTCCTGTCACTTAAACACAGTATTAGGTCACAAAGATTCAATTTCCATTCCAGTGTAAACTATCAAATAGAGAAAACTTGTGGTTTTTAGTTGATTTCTTTTTTCCTAATTACCGCTTTCCAATATGTGCTCCATAGGAAAGAGTCCAAAGGCGAACCCTACCTATCTTTACAGAACTGTTAATACAGACACCTATAGATACCAAGGTGATAGGATTCTCTATGGGACTGGAAGCAGGGACAACTAGAAATTTGAGTATGAACTTTCTATTGCTGTTTTCTTTGTGTGCTGGTAGTTATATTTATTTTCTGCAGTTATGGTCCATTTTTAATAAAATTTCTGCAGAAAGCCAGAAATTGCTTGAGAGAAAGAGAAAAGGGGAACCAGATTAACCTTTGTATTCCTCAGTCATGATTAGGGAGAACTCCATGTTGGAAGTTCACAACTGTTTCTGTAAGTGAACGTGTATATAAGGGGCAATTTTGTGAAATACTGTGATAGGAACTGCAGTCTCCTGTTACAGGCGGACTGTTAATTGATATTGAGGGAAACTTGTTCAAATCAATAATATGGGATGTCAAAGTTCAAGTAGAAGTTCAGTACGCTATGTGCTCAATCTATAACCTTTTATAAACATTGAAATCACAGCTGGAACATGGATCTCTCACACTAATATATTCATACCTGATAAGAAAATTGCTCTGCAATTCAGGAAAGAAAGCATAGCTCCTTGTATGTGTAGCTATGTTAAAAGAGTCATCTTGAGGCCAGTAGAAAACGTAAAAGCTAAAGCCTAATATTTGCTTATGTCATGAAGTTTCTGAATGTGTATTCAGTTAATTCAGCTACCTTTCTACCATCATTCTTACAAAGCTCTACAATCTTCATTCATTTTTTGCTAGAGTACATTCAGCCAACTGTGGTTTCCCTCATACACATTTGCCTCCCTGTGCTCCCACCCTTTCTTTTGTTCTTTAAACCACATGGGCTTCCTTCCTCAACAGTGACAACTGCTTCCTTGTCCCCATCTGTCTTACTACTGTTTAAGACTTCCCCTCAGAGAATGTGCATCTAAGAAATTAATTTTTAACATTTTTGACACTATGACCTTTAATGACATTTGGGAGGCTTGGCGTCTCTCTCTGAGAGTCGTATCTCAGCATCCTGCACGCTCAGGCTGTACTTCTCATCAGCGTGCTTGGCTTTAGCTTATTGCGGTGGAGATCAGTCAGGAACAAGGTCTGAAAGCTAAGGAGCTGGGGAGAAACAAACACAGCTTGAAACAAAAATAAAAATTGCTGTGATCTGCAGAAAATCAGCCAGTCACATGGGCTGAACAATCTGCATTCGTGGGGCTTGAGTTTGAAAGGGCCTAACCCCCTGATCCCACCATGAGCAGGGACGCCTCCCATTAGATCATGTTGCTCAGGGCCCTGTCCAACCTGACCTTGAACACTTGCAGGGATGGGGCACCCACAGAATGGGACGTTCACAGAAGTTTTTTCGTTTTGTCAAGGTATTTTTGACATTACACTGACAAGTGTCTGTCTGTGTGTGTCTCTGTATATACACATGTGCGCAGGTAGATACAGTTTTGTATATCTGTGTATGAATATGTATGTGTTTATCTAAAAGAATATTTTCAGACTGGCTGAATTTTTTCTTATCTTTAAACTTTCATTTTCTCATACAGCTGCTCATATGCTCAAGTCCTTGCTTGTCTATACACTGAGCATTCCCAATACAGGCTCCCACTCCTCATTAATTTAATCCTTGGCTCATTTTGTTCCTTGTTGTCCAAGGAAGTAATGTCAAAACTGTGTGTCCCGGGTCTTGTTTCAGCCATGTTACTTTAGTGTCCTCCTATTTTGACATTCCCTGAATTTCAGCTTCACATGGTTCCTTTGAACAGCCTACATGGCGATACTTGGCTGCTGAGTCTTCCTTGATCTTGTCATTGTCTCAGTGCTGCCATTTTCCAAATACATATCCATTTCTCATATTTAATCCTCTTACCTAGAACAATGCTCTATATTTCAGGGCAAAGTCACTTCAGGCTCAAAGACAGCATTTCCGAAGCAGTGAAGCCCGAATTTTTGCATTTTCAGAATGTCATGTGTCAAGGAGTTTAAAAATGATGTTGATAGAAGGTGGTATCAATTTTTGATCATGAAATGCTAGGCTCTTTGCTTGAAATGTTTAGCTACTTTTGGGCTGGAACTGCATTTTCGTACAGTATCTAGCAGAGCAGATTTCTGATGTGGGACACCACTCTGTAGCAGGAGACAGAGGAAAGAATGCAGTATCACTTCATTTTCTTATAAATCGATTGCTTTATCAGAGGTATTTCAAAACTAATGACTAATTTCAGTTTCGGATCCGCTGTATAACCATATAGTAAGAACTAAAAACTTCAGGGAAAAACTCTAAATGTTAGTTTCATGATTTTTTGGCTTATAAACATTTGTGACAGTTCTCAAATAATGAATTATGGTTTTAAAAGCATGCTTTACAATGTTTATATATAAAGTTGATAAATTAGTTTAATTTTAACCAACTATCACTCATCAGTAATCAATTAGTCAACTGTGGACTGTGGATAATTATCACTATTTGTGTTTTAGCCTAAATTCTCTAACATTTAAACAAGGGAGTAATTGAATAAGTGTCCCTGGAGGGAATATTTCAGTGCTCAGCTCTGCTTTTAATTACTACAAATTTCTTGTAACTTCACAGTTATTCACTAGTGACATTTTATTTACAGATAAATGTCTCATGCACTGAGGAAGAAAAGAGGTTTTAGCAGGCTCAAAATTTTGTGGTTTGTCCTCTCTTACCTGTGATAACTACCATATTAATGGATTCCCTGTCAATTTATTTACTTTGTATGCTTATTTTTTGGATTTTGCATGTTGTAGAGTGGTGTAGTTCAGATGGATTCTGGGTGTTGAATAACATTCCTCATAATTACGAAGGAATCTAAGAGTGAGCACATGCTTATGCAGTTTGATGAATTCCAGCCTAAGTCCTCTAAGCCATTCCAGGAGGCAAGAAAAAGTCTCTCTTTTCCACCTGCAGTGTAAAACTGGGGCACTATCATGGCAAATGGCAAAGTCTCCCTACCAAGATTTGATGAATTAGCTGAGTGCTTGGCTTTATACTTTTAAAAGAATTAGCTAAAGAGCATCTCTCTAGGACAGAACAGTTCTTGTGAACCTTCTTTAAAAGTGCTTAGAGGAGATGTGCCAGTCCACAGATCTAACTGTGTCGTTTTGACAATTCAGACTTTTGTCATTAATTTAGACCCTTTTCCCAAATTTGACAGGCACACAGATATTGGAAATATGAGTGTGAAACTGTGCTAATACAAAAAATGTGCTAAAAATGCAAAGCTGCATTCACTATAATACTTGTTTGTAATCCTTTCCAGGCCATGAACTGTGCTTTTACTTATCCTTTTGCACCTAGTGATTCTGCAGTAGTATATTGCAATATTGCAATGTAGTATGCCTTGTAATAATGCATAGCATACAGTATAGAGCATACATGTATTTTGGTGTGTTATGCAATTATTTATAGTGGTACCCTGCAGTATTTTGGGGATACAACCAGTATTTACTGTAGCACTTTCCACTTGGGATCGATACTGCACTTTCTCCCTCGAGAGCAGTTGATGCTCAGGAATTTAGACAAGAATTTATTCTTTGCTTTTACTTCTCATGTGGCCAGAGGTTAGCTCCTTTCCTGGTGTTCATCACCCAGCCCCAGTCTAGGCTGGAGTCTCTGGAAAAGTGGCAAGTGCATCACAAATTAAGCTGTATGGGCAGCAGGACCAACAAAGCTATGGGCAGAGCAGATTGTGCCTTGATTACAGCTCTGAATAAATCCAGTTTCTTCTCATGCTCCATGGGTTCAGTTTTTCTTCCTTGCTATACTTTCTTGAAAATCTGTGGATGTCCTCAATACCTCTTCCTTTGCATAGGCTAACAGCTGGGCAAGCAGCTGGGCAGCACAGGGGATGTGTCCAGGGTACCTGAATGCTTCAGCAGGCCCTGAGTCAGCTCGATTCACACAATGGTTTTCCTCCTCAACAGGATCAGTAAAAGAGCTCTCACTCCCCCATTCAGCAAGAAATTTTAATGAAATTTGTAGGACTTTGGCATATCTAACTTCTGTCTCTGTTTCTTTGAAGTTAGACATTCACTTTGCAACTATTGTAGATGTGGAAGAAAGCTGCATGGAAGTATTATAGGCAGTCAAGTTAGTAAGTTAGAGAGAAGGATGAATTTAAATGAAACCCTGTTGGAAACAAGGGTTTTCTTCACTACCCACAATATATTATCTCCCTCTAGAATGTTAAAAAGCCTACTTTTCACTCCCTCCTCTTCCCTCTTTCACCAGTACAACTCTACACAGTTAGCTGGACCCATTTTTTCCAGGGAGCAGTTGTTTAAAATATTTCTGTAGTGTCTGAATTTTTCTGAATGACCCAGCACTTCACAACAGAGGTGTTCTGAGGATAGTCACCATTCTACAGTTGTAGTTTGCTCATCCAGAAAAATAAATGAACTATAATACCATGCAAATAAAATACTTGTGATTACCTGACATTTAACTTATTCTTCACTTTTTCCAATGGGTTTTTAATTTTCAGTATGTTTTTTTCAGGGTTTTTTGGTTGTTTAATCCATGCCTTGAAAATCCTTCAAATCCAAGGCATCTGGAAAAACTAATCATTAACATTTCCAAGTAAAAGTTGCTTAATTTTCAGGGGGGCTGCAAGGCTTTCAACAGTCATAAGCCTAAAGAAAATAGTGCAGGCTCTAGAAAGTTCTGAGGAAAATGTCACTTAGAGAAGTTTTGTGAGTAATTTCAGGTAATTTGAGACCTCATTAATAGGAGAGATGGTTCTGTTTCACTACTTGCTTCATGATAGCTTGTTACCCACCTCCTCACTGGTGCTGGCTCTTACAATCACGCACCTTGGAGAAGGATTTGCTTTCAGTAAGATTAATATTTTGATGTACTTGGCTATATGCCCCCACATGCTGCAGTGCTGATGAAAAGGTGAGAGCAAGAATGATCCTTTCAACGTCATGTCCTTAAGTTATTTTAATAACTTTTGAAATTAAGTCACTAGCTGTCAAAAAAGAAAAAAAAGTAAGGCAGATAAAGCTAAGAGTTTTTCTCTTACTGGAGATACAAGCTTAAACAAAGTCCTTCCTCTATTGTGAAAAACAGTCTGGATTTTTATATGAGGGAGTCTTTTTTGGAATTCCAGAACCGGCCTCTGATTCACATACCACACACTGACTTTGCTGTCTAATTCCTCTCTTTAAAATTGCATCTGCCGTAAATAAAAGATGTGAGGATACCACAAACTCTCTCTGTATCAATTCATTTCTTTCTCACCAAGGAAATAACCCCACCCTGGAGTCCAGAACTTGCTGAGAATTCAGGAGCTGTGGCAGTATCACTCTGTAGTGCCATGGCAGGCCAGGTAAGGAAACCTGCATTCATAATTCAGTTTCCTGAGCAGAAGTATATACTCATCCCCTAATGAATACATTCCCTGTGGTCATGTGAAGTAAGTGGTAAATGAGAGCATTGGTTTTGTAATTTGAAATAGAGGAAACCTTTTGGCCACATATATAACTTTAAAATAAAAGGGAAGAAAGGCATTTATAGCAGAAATCGTCATGCCAGTTCAAAATAAGTAAATAGAAAGTCATTGAGTTATCAGATTTAATGAGTAAGTAACATTAATTTGCACCTGGAGTTGATTGGCTGTTTTGCAAATTGAATAATGTTTGACCAAAGAGATATGATCACACACCTTGGCACGAGATTTCCTGAAAACTGGCAGCAGTTGTACAGTTGCTCTATTCCCTCCCTTTCTTTTTTAGCATCTCATGTAGTATCAGATGCTGACTTTTCATTTTTTGTTAGTAAATTTCTCTCTCCTTTTAATATCACAACAATAGTGAAAGTATAATATGTAGGTGTATTTTAAAGTGCTAAGGGGACTTAGTGAGTCAGGATTACTTTTTAGTGAATCCATGAGTTGCTGCCCTTGGCATGAAGACCGCCTGGCAATTTCTGAAAAAGAATCATCCCGCTCTGCCCGCTCTGTCATGGCTCATCAGCTCCTCAGTTTTTCTGCTACAACTGTCTGTGGAGATGCTGCAGAATGGATCTTTTATACATGCTTAAAGGATAATTCTTATTCTCTACTTTTTTCCAGAGGTTTAACCCACACCTGGCTTACAGCATAGCTGCACAGAGTGGTCCCGGCAGGATTAGAGTAGTGGGGAGGGCAAACCCATATTTCTTAAACTGACCTTGTCATCGCAGTAAGTGACAGTATTGTACTAGAGACCACAGGATTCCTCATGTTCAGTGTTGTTGTAACACTTGTATATAACCAGTCCCAGTCTCACTGGGGATAATAAACATGTAAAGGCTGTCAGGACATTTGTAGTTCCTGTTCCCACCCCATGAAAACCAGCAAGTCCCAGTGCATGAAGGGTGGCTGTGGAAGGCCTCTGGGTACTGCTCTGAGGCCGGTTTTGCATTGTCTCATGAGAGTTAGACCAGTATCACTTTTTTTTCTTTTGTAGATGAAAGAACTGAAATACTCAGTGATGTGAAGAGGCAAAGGCCATAGAATAAACATCACTCCTGGGAATTAAAGTCAAGAAAAACTTACGTGAAAAAAACTTGCTCTGTGGGGTTTTTTTTTCTAGCAGCCTATGCTCAAAATAATGCAGCTCTCATAATGATTTCTTCATTTTTTCTTTTCTGGATACTACCAGTCAGGAATGTTTCTTCCTTAAGACTAACAGGAAAGTAACATAGTAAACCTGTTGCTTTTAAAAGCATGCTCATTGCACACTATGCCATTTCCAGAATCTTTTAATGAAGTGGTTAATCTTGTTATGCTGAAGTATTTTTTTCACAAGGAAATTGGAATTTGCTGGGATTTCTCTGTGCATGTTGTCAGGCATATGAATTTTATTTTCAAAACCAGTTTTTATTCCAGACAGTGACTTATTCCTTGAACAAACAGCAATATCTAGCAGGGTAAGAGAAATGGATAGCACTGAATAAAAGTATTGGAGGAGAACATTTCACCTTTTACATATGACAAGTGTTAAATACTAAAATATCTCTAAAGCCAGCTGGCAGAGTCACACTAGGACAGTGCTAAATTTTGGGTTTAGTGTGAGAATAATGTTGATAACACTCTGATGACTTGTTGTTGCTAAGTAGTGCTTAGCCTAAAACAAGGACTTTCTTTACTCTTTCTCCGGTCTTCTTTTAAGTTGAGTTTCTGTAAGATGTACTAATTAGGAGATCCATACTGTATATCCTCAAAAGAATTAAGGATTTCACTCCAGCTAAGTGGGTTTGTTTAGCCTTGTGAAAAGAAGGCTTAGGGGAGAACTTATCATCATGTTTCAGTATTTAAAAGGTGACTACAAAGAGGATAGAGACTTCTTTTTACAAGGAGTCCCATGGAAAATGAGGGGTAATGGGTACAAACTACTACTAGGAGATTCTGATTAGATACAAAAGGAAAATTTTTCACAATCAGTGACTGGAATAATCTCCTCAGGGAAGTGGTGTTGAACTCCCCAGTGTTGGACACTTTTAAGATTCTGCTGGTCAGGGTTCTGGACCATCTTGTCTAGACTGTGCTTCTGCCAAGAAAGTTAGGACCACATGATCCTTGAGGTCCTGTCCAACCTGGCTGCTGGTACTTAGCCAACAGCTGGGGTTAAACCATAAGAGTGAGAAAACACATTTTGTTAAATGATTGTATTGTGAGAAATGGAACCACTTTAACTTCTTCTTTGATTGGTAATTTCAGAAAAGAAAAAAAAACCTAGGAAAAGATCAAAGTCTTGATCCTTACACTGAGGTATCCCCAGCAAATGAAAACCCAAATAATCACATTAACATTGAAGTCTTTTGTTAACTAAAAGCTGGATTGGGAGAACAAGTGCTTTATTTCAGTTTCCTTTACAAACAATGAAGGGGTGAAACCCTGCCTAAATCCAATCAATGGAAAAACTCACAGAAATCACAAGATGATAATTTAGAAGAGTAAAGGATCCTTTGATATTTGCCTTTTCAAGTGCCTAAAAAAGAGAATCATTTCCAAAAACATCCATTGGACCATTTCTGGTTTTTACTTCTCACATTTTGCATGTAAGAAGTATTCCCAAGGTCACAAAAAAGATTTGTGAGAAACAATAAAACCAGACTCTCTGGTGAGAGACCAGTTGTCTCTGTTGGTCTCATTTATGTGATTCTGTTGTAATATATGATTACACATCTGCTGGCAGATGGAAATGTTTTACTAAATGGGAAAATATACCTGATATCATAGGGATCATTTGAGATTTATTAGAAAGTTATCTGGGGCTGACTTTTTTCCCTGTCAAATAAACCCACACAAAGTCCTGCAAAATTATTCACCTAGAGGCCTTTTCCTTTGACGGAGTCTGATTTTAACTCCCATCTTTCTTCCCTAGACTTAGTCGTCCTCTTTCCTGACACCCAGTCTCAGTCTCCTAGGCTGCTCAGGTCCTTTTCCAGTTGTACATGCTCAGCATCCATGTCCCAAGAATAGTATTTCCCTGTTTCTACATCTGTATTTATTCTGAACATTTTCCTTTGGTTCCCAGACTGCTCGGACTTCCATGGATGCTCAACTATATTCGGTAAGCCCCTGCCATCCCACAGACCACTGTTCTGCTCAGGGCTCTGTCCTCCCTGGTCTCTTGCCCTAGTGGTTCTACCCTGCAAAGCTTTTTTTCCCAGCTGTTTACCCAACTCATATTTATATGTGTTGGGTACAATGTAAATAATGTATATTCTCATTCCACTTTGCTGACTTTTCCTTGGTCCTTCTTCTGCTGTTTCCTCTTCCCTTTGCCTTATCTTTCCACCATATCTTCCCCTTTTTAATTCCTGGGGAATTAATTCCTTCATTCCTATCATTTCCAGTATCTACATTGCTATTTTACCCTCTCAGATGAGGCTCTTGTCTGGTTGCACTTCCAGAGAGGCTTCCAGCTCACCCATCTCCCAGTCTCAGCACCCTTTTTCATAGTGACTCTCTGCTCGGTTTTGCAGTTATCCATCCCCATTTCTTCCCAGCACCTCTTTCCAATCTAGACTCACCAGGAGTATTTTTTATCCATTGCTAATCTTCCTAATTCCACATATTTGTCATACTCCTTTCTCTGTTTCTAACTGGTGGTGCTTGTTTCATTTAAATTTTCAGTTGAACTTCTCTGCGCTAACAAGTGTGTTCCCAAGGGGGGGGAACTGGGGGCACAGGAGAGACAAACTCCCTCTGTTCTTAGATCTGGAATATGACCCTGCCTTAGGTCATCAGGAGGGAGAAGTCATTACAAGGCTATTGTAGTGGAGTGTGGGTAGCCCTGACCTGTACCCTGATAGTACACAGCCCATCTGGTCAGCTGGCAGTCTGGAGCTCACCTAGTGTTGACAGCCTTCAGAATTTTTAGTTGCAAAACTGTGATGTACAGTTTTTCCAGACCTTGTCTGAATTTGGAAGGACTGGCAGCTAAAGGCGAAGAGGCAAATAACTGGCACAAAAACATCTCCTGCCAAATTTAAGTCCAGCTTTTAAAGCACTGAAGCAACAGAGCAAGACTTTTTATCACTGATGGCAGCATATTTTCTGTAACTTCTTTTGTGAAATTAGCCAGTGGTTTTATCTGACATTTCTATAAAAATGAAAATTAAACAAAATCAGGCCAAGGAAATACTGCAACTGGAAAATTTAATCTGATATAACTGAAGTTTCACATTGCAGTATGTGAAATACGGATCTAATAATGGGAAATGTCAAATACTCATAATAACAGATGAAACTACAATGCCTGCTGATATGAGTAACAGCTTTAAAAAGTCTGAAATATGTTCTAAATAGCTGAGGATAAATTATGAACTGAGTTACATCTCTCAAAATCATCCGATTCTTAACATTCAACTAATGGCTGGATTTACCCCTTGTGCATAGCAAAACTTCTACTTTTAAAACCTTGCTGCAGGCAGACATTATAAATTCTCTGCTTTCTAAGGCTGAAGGTGTTATGACCACAGTAATTGCAGAATCTGACCTCATGCAAGAGAGACTGCAACATTTTGCATACTAATTCCTTTATTTCACTCCTAACTCACAGAGGAACAAGAGGATAGCTGTTAGTGTATCTGAATCCAGCTATCCACATGCATGGATTCCGGATGGTCGTTTCCTGGGTTCTATTCAAGAGAAGAGGTCAAACCTAATGGCCCTAATGACAAGACTGGATCTTAATGGGAACACACCACTAGCAAAACATTCCAATTAACAGGGGATGTGTTGAACTGAAATAAATGGTTTCAAGTGATGATCAGCCTGGTGTGAAATTATAAAATCCATTGTTATTATCAAAATGACTAATTACAGCTCTGATGCATAATAGCACACAAATTTTTTTTAAATCTGGAGGACTAAACTGAAAATGCATTTAGCCTTATGCAAGACCTCTAGGGAAAAATGAAGAGCATGCAATTTCTAGCTTGCATTTTTATTTAATTGGGGCATTATTTCAGTACAAAGTATGATGTAGTATTTCTTTCCCCTTTCTCCAGTCTTTTTTTAAATTGTGTTTCTACAGAATGTCCTAATTAGGGGACCCATACAGTATACTCCTAAAAGATTTAAGGATTTCACTTCCGTTAAGTAACATTTTTGACTGTGGAAAAAAAAAGAAAGACAATTTAATGGGGCAGAGAAAACCAGGGCAGCCAGGCTATTCAGAGAAAACTGAGAAGTAGGCATAAGTTTTATATAAGCATTTTAATTCGTGTAGGTGGTTCTCTCTTTACAGTTCTCTAATACTGTCCAGGACTAAATTCTCCTAATTTCTTTTGTACTCCTGTTAAAGCAATCCACACACATTTTAAGGCTTTATCTTCCTTTTGCCCTACAGCTTTCATATCAAGCAAGTAAATGTTAAAGGCAGTTAAAAATAGGTCTGAATCTGTCCTCTCCATTAATGGGTTTTTAATTTAAAGCTCTTTGAAACTTTCATCTCTGTTAGCTCAGCCCAGGAGCACTGAACCACAGCTGTCTGATGCCATGTGCTGGCAGACTAAGTCCTGAAAAAAGAGTGGCAGTTTTTCCACCCCTGGTTAAAGGCCTCAACCAATGCTGAAAGAAAGAAAATAAATCAGATTTCTCTATTTAGTAGAGTACATGAAATAGGTAAGGCTGAAGATGCCTTGCAATTCCTGTTCTGTTTTTTAATCTCTCTCAAGTGCACTGAAAACATCCCTTAATAAATTAGTCTTGTTCTTTGTCAAAGATTCCAGGTGAAGCAGAAAAAGTGTGATGTTTCTGTAACTGTACACTACCCAAAAATAATTTTATTCACTGGAGCTTGATATCCTTCAGAAAATAAAAATTCAAAGAATAGATTAAATGAAGTTAATAGAAAAAGCTATTTGTCCATATTATCCACTCATGGTTTACAACATACTTTGAATAGTGCAGTCAAATGTACAAAACACTGTCACTTATGTACTAAAATGATGATCTTATATTAGTCATATATGATAAACTTAGCTTCTAAAATATGTTTCATTAAGTTCTTTATATAAAAATTATTTATGGCTCAACTAATTACCTATGGATTTTCAGAATTTCAGTAGCATTTATGATTTATAAAAATAAGTGTCTTAATTACAGAATTAGAGACTACTTCAGTTTGGAAGAGACCTTTGGAAGTTACCTAGTCAGCAGCCCCTTTCACAATGAGGGCAGGTTGCCTAGTGACTAACTGTTTTGACTGTCTTCAAGGGTAGAATCTCACAGCCCCTTTGTGCAACCCCTTCATCGTTTAAACACCTTCAAGGCAACAACAGCCACCTTTGCTGTGAGAGCACATGGTCAGCTCCCTGTCCACAGGATCCGTAGGTCCTTTTCTGCAGTTGTCAGGGTTAACAGCTGTTTTTCTAAAATACAGTGTTTCCTTAGAGAAAATCACCAAGTTGTGAAATCCATTGCTTTCACTGTGATTCCCTTTTCTTTCACTTCCCTTCTCTTTCATTTCCCTTTTCTTTCTTTCATTCACATTTGATTTTTGTGCTAGTTGTTTGACCCTGAGTCTCAAAAGCATTTTTGATGTACAAATTTCAGTTGTACCTAAGACATTTCTGAGGTTACCTTTAGGGAACTCTGCAAGGTGAAACAAAGCAGACTTCTATTTACTTTGAAAAGCATCCAGCAGCTAGCGTCATACAGTGGAGACATACCACAGCACATATTCAATAATGAGAATGGACAACCTTAAAGGTCTGGACAAACCCATCAAGAACTATTGAAATCTTATTTTTTCAGACATGCAGTTTCAAAACTACGTTCAGCAGCAAGGCAGTTTTNACTGTTAAGTCTTTCCAGAATACTTTCTCCAGTCTGTTTTTTTTGGTGTTTTTGGTGTTTTTTTTTGTGTGTTTTTTTTTTTTTTTTTTTTTTGGGTGACATGTTTCCAAGGGGCTAGTTTTAGAAATCTGAATTGAGAATGTTCATCCAGTAAGTTTTCATTTTGATCACGTAAGTGGACTGTGGCAAGGGCAACACACCTCTGTTATGTCAAACCTAGGCATCTTTGCTTTTACCGTCTTCAATAACCACGTGTATGTTGTTTGAGAAATAGCTGATACCAATCTAACAAACAAGTAGTAATCATTATCTTGGCCGCCCAGATTACTTGCCTGAACAAAAATTTTACCAGCATATAGTATCCATAATGGGAAGGACCTTCTTAACTTCACTGGCTTCTGATGACTCTCATTAAAGCCCATTGACTCAGTAGGAAAACTAGCATAGCCTTTAGTGCATATTTGATTAAAAGCATTTGATCTTAGGGAAATTGAATAATCTATAAAATAAGGATCAGGATGTTTTTCTCCTGTAAAAGTAATTGAAATTCACATAGGGAAAGTACAAAGTAGGCATTATTACTCTTTTATCTCTATTAAGAAAATTTGTTTTATCAGGTCTTTTTTTAATTAGTTAAATGAGCAATTTAAAGCATTTTGGTGCCTCGTGTATTTGGTGCATGATTTGGTTCCTTCAGTTGAAATAAGGTGGTTACTATGGAAACAAAGACTTTGGAAGGTTTGCATCACTCTTAACTTCAGGAACAAAGAGATGATTACGAAAACAAAGAAAACAGAAATATTGAATTATAAAGTAAAATAAGTTCCTTATTAATTACAAAAATCATGGCTAAAACCTAGTTTTATATGTTCAATAGCAATTACTCTGGTAGAAACAAATGAAAAAAATAGAAGTTAATGGAACTGTCATTTCAATATTCAATAATATTATCTAGAATATGTAATTTCCAAAATGTATGTCCCATCTCCTGCATGAATAGTTACAACAAAGTGAAATGCTTACCAAAACCAACTTGTTTTTCCTATGAGAGTGTAACAGCAGATTAGAGAGTAGAGCCTCTCTTGACATAGTTACACAGGCAATATAGGGCATGGTTCTCCTGGTCCCTCCTCAGCTATTTGTACAATTACTTTCTTGGCCATCTCACAGACTTGCGTGTTTATGCACAGGGCGAACCAGCTCATGTACAGAAACAAGGAGTCAAAGGTCCCCACCCTGGGAGAGCCCGACATCCTGAGGGTTGGCACATCTTGCAAGGCTTTGTTTTCCAAACATCTGGAGATACAGGAAAGAGTGGACCAGGCCAGCAGGAATTAGAGAGATGGCAGTTCTCCTGTCCTGTACATAACTCAGTTTGACTGTTAATGACACTGCTGTGTTCAAAATCAGGGAACAGTTGCATAATTGAAATTGTTTCAATTATCAGGCAAATCAGCTCAAAATACAGCCATGGAGATCAGTGAGCTAGAATGAGAGGCCAAGCTAACCTGTAGGTTGATTTCACTGGAGTATTTGCTAAAACACATCCATGTGGACCCACATGCACACACACATGCACACAGAGCCATACTTAAAAGAATGAATCAGTTATAGATACAGCTCTTCAACTAATAAGAGTTGTTAATAAACCATCAGTTGTAGAACACCACACTTTGGGAGGGACCTCGCAAGATGATCTGTTTCAACCTTTCACGTAAAAGGGAGCCTAGATGACTCTGTAGACTATCTGTCCAATTGCACCTTGAAGACGTCCAGTGGTGAGGATTCTCCCTTGTCCCCAGGGAGTCTATTTTAGTAAATGGTTGTTCCCACTGTGGAAGATGTCTTTATTGTATTGAAGTGAAATGTCTCCCACTGCAACTTGTACCTGTTTCTCCTTGTCTTCTCCATGTGGCTGCTTGTGAAGAGACTGTTTGTAGATGCCCTTTAAGTATAGGGATACTGTTATGAGGCCCCTTGAGCCTTCACTTATCCAGGGAGAAGAGATCTTATTTCAGTCAATAAAAAAAGGAGGAAATTAGAAAGTTGTTGTATATGAAATCATGCTCAGCATTCAATCAGTATTGTGTGACCTCAAAATGCCATTGGTGACCATGCACAGAAACATCAGAGAATACTCTGTTTTCTCTCTACACCCCTTGCACATTGCATTACTCATTTTTTTTCACTTTACAGCGGATGTATGAGCACCTGTATAATGCATCCTTTTTTGTGTATGTTTTGTATGGCTAAAGAGAAGGTATTTCTCACAAAGCCTATAGGCTCATCTCTCAGAAACAATAGATGTAGAAAGTACAGACATGAAATAATGCATTGGGTAAGTCAAGTCCGTATCTTTTCTCCAAAGAAAACTTTATCTGAGATCAAAATCAAACTGAATTAATTGAAGGCCTCAAGTCGAGACTTCCATGTGCTTTACAGTTTTTATATCTTCCCAAAGTGCCATGAAAAGCATACTTATATAATCAGCATTGACTCATGTTTTCAGCAGAAAAAGTTTGGTAGCCTTGATAGTAGGCAGAACTTCAAAGGCTGTCATAAATCAAATGAATAATTTGTCTGGAGGAAGTCTGTATAAATTGCTCACATTACGTAAACGTGTCAAATGAAATGTTAAGATCTCCCTCTCTCTTTCTCCAGGAATAATTGGATTTGCACTTCTCTCTAAATTACTAGTCTTTTCACCAAAATGTAAGGTCTTTTTTTTTTCATTACCTGAATATCTGTCATATTATGGTTACAATGGTTACAGAAAAGTAGGCAAAGCTATATGGGAGGGTTCAGGCAGGCTGGTTCTACATTTTACTACTGTTATCCCACCTGATGTAAAGATGATCAGCAGGCCATGTAAGACTAGCTCAGTTTTGCATCCTTAGTTTTGGTATGCTGGAATGGATAAGAAGAAATGTTCTAAGATTCTTTGTAAATCACTCAAAGGTCATAAAATCATAGAACATTTTGAGTTGGAAGGGGCCCAAAATGACATTGAGTCCAACACTGGCTCTGCACAGGACACCCCAAGAATCCCACCATGGGCTGGTGTCAGCAGCATTGTCCAAATGCTTCTTGATCTCTTTCAAACTTGGTGCTATGAGCACTTCCCTGGGGAGCCTGTTCCATGGCCCAAACACCCTCTGGGTGAAAAACCTTTTACTGATTTCCAAACTAAACCTCCCCTGACCCAGCTTCATGCTGCTTCCTTGGGTGCTCTCACTGGTCATAAGAGTGAAAACATTGGTACCCACCCCTCTGCTTCCTCTCGTGAGGATGTTGATGACCAAAATGAGGTCTCCCCTCAGTCTCTTCTCCAGGCTGAACAGACCAAGTGACTTCAGCTTCTCCTCATACAGCTTCCCCTTAAGGCTCTTCACCATCCTTGTAGTCCTCCTTTGGACACCCTTTAATAGCTTGATGGTTTTTTTTATATTGTGGCAGCCAAAACTGCACCCAGCACCCAAGGTGAGGCTGCCCCAGTGCAGAGCAGAGTGGGACAATCCCCTCCCTTGCCCGGCTGGCGATGCTGTGCCTGATGCCCCCAGGACATGGTTGACCCTCCTGGCTGCCAGGGCACTGCTGACTCATGTTCAACTTGCCATCAACCAGGACCCCCAGGTCCCTTTTCACGGCTCTGCTTTCCAGCCTCCCATTCCCCAGTCTATACACACAACCTGGGTTGCTCTGTCCTAGGTGCAGAATCTGGTATTGGCTTCTTTACTCACACCTCTTGAAGACCATCATTTTTGCATTTGGCATTTTGGAGGAAGAAGGGATACCAGGAAAAGGGCCCTTTAAAATTATAATGATTTATCTGAATTTTTGAAGGTGTTAAAAAAGGGTTGGGCTATACCTGTCACTTGTTGTTCTTATAGAAAAGGGACTGTGGATTCAGGTGTTTTATTTTCTATTATTCATAAGTATTTTAATCTTAATTAAGTATTTATTGAAATCTAGTATATATGTGCACTTATAAACTGCTCGTATTTTCTAAGGATTAAATGTTCTCTTTTCTGATGACAGATTTACTAAATTTACTAGTGCAAATTTGTATGCTTAATTTTAAGGCCATAAACAAAGAATCTCATCCTTATTTCATTAGTAAAATATTCAAAGTCTTTTCCTGTTAGAAGATACAGATCTGTTATTGATTGTTCCAGTTCTCTTGGAGAACACATAGGCCTTTCCTTCGTGTTTTGCCTTTCAGGTGAAAATCTGAAATGTCAAGAAAGCAAAGTTCTAACTCAGAAGAATATAAAATAATGTTTTAGAAATTGAAACAGACCTGTGTTTTTGAGTTTGAAATCTTGCAAGTGCACATATCTGGGCTTCTACTTGCACTTTTTTCCTAAAAACATCCTTTGATTTCATAGGGTATGATCTATCACCTTGCAAACTACGGCAGAAATTGTATTTTTTAATGTATTTTTAAATGTCTTGTGGGTCCAGACTTCTCTGGTGATATCAGGAATATTTTTTCACAATCCCCTGATTCTTAACTGACAGAAGTTGTATTCCAGTTTTACTTTTCAAAGTGTGTGTAATCAGAAATAAAAAATAGAAAATCGTGTTCGGTACTTAGTCATGGGACCTCAAATATTGATGAAGTAGAACTGTCTTGAGTTACGTTTATGGTCTGGCATGCTGCAAGTGATTAGAGGAGCACAGTAAAAATAAACTACAAAAGTACTTGCAAACATGCCTTCTTGAGCTAAAACTCACTACTTTGAGGTATCCTCATGCAATTGTTCATAATAGCATGAACAACTCATTAGTTGATACAAATTGATCAGTTCACATTAGTAAAGTAAAACACGTCTATCATCTGCAAAGCTGAGGTAAGGGAACATGCAAGCCTGCTGTGGCTCCCACACAGAATGTTTGCTTCTGGTTGGTTGGGTTTTTTAAGCACTGTATATACATTACTGAGGACTGTTGAAAAAGAATGTGTCCCTGAATTATTGGCCTCTCAAACGATAGTTGGATTAACATTGAATCGATTATTTCATTTCTTTGTGGAAGAGCACTCCAACAGGGAGGGAAAAGTAGTATCTTAGCAGGGGAAGGAGTTATTTCTTCGGGTGTTCCGCTGCCTGTAGCATGCATCCATCACCCCCTGAGCATTTTCTTGAGCATCCACCCTACTTTCAGACCTTCCTCCCAGAAACTCTTGGCACCAGACACTACCAGCAAAGCAAGAGCCAGAAACTGAGTTCAGCTTAGGTTCATAAAGTCTAGCAGGAGGTGAGGGGCATGTAGCAGCACCTAGACAGGTCACAGCATGACCAGAAAAAAGGGAGAAAAATACAAGCATGTTTTGGAAGCAGGAGTAGTGAGGGAGATCAGTGCCTGGGAATGGAGTTGGATGCACTGATGAAGTAAGGGAAGGAAAAGCCTTTGGTGTTTCACATTAAATGAGAAAGGATGATAGTTCTGCCTGCTGAGTATCTTCTTGGCATGCTTTTCTTTCATTTATCAGTTGCAAAATGTAAGGAAAAATTAAGTGCTGGATTTGTCATGGTCATTTTTCTGGTCCATCAGTGTTTAAAGTGTACTCAGACCTTTCAGTTTCCAGCTAAAACTCGTGGGCAGTTTGTCTCTCTTTTGGTTTTGGTTTTGGTTTTGTCTTTTTTAGGTTTGGGGTGGGTTGGTTTTTTTGGCGGCAGTGGTGGTGGTTAGTGAATTTGAAATCTTGAGTTGATCTCTGAGGAAGTATTGGCAATAAGGACCTGGCAGGTCAGAACAGAAACTTCACGTGACTGTGACAGAAATATGAAACAAAATCTGCTTCCAAGCCATGATCTGTACCTTGCAATTTATACTCACTCTTTAGTTTAAGCTCAGCTCACCATCATCACATTATTTCAATAAGTCCCTTAGAACGTAATTATACTAAGATTATTTAATGTTGTTATCTAGTTTTATCCATAGCAACTTATAAAGTCAAAGATTTAAGTATAATAACAGCTCTGTACCTGAAATCTGAGCCAGAGATGATTGTTTTAGTAACTCCTAAATGTGAGCTCTGGTGCTTGATCAAAAGCATTGTATAGAAAAATACTGAAAAATTATATTATTAGGTCATGTTGACAAATACTTCAGATGAATGTTTAAGCCTTCTATTCAAAAAAGTTAAACCTTTATCTAAACTTGAAAACTGTGGGGAACTCAAGTTCCCCACACCAAACTTCTAGTAGATGGTTTTAGTTTGCTGAATAGGAAATAGAGCACATGAGAAGAAAATAGAGAGAGATTTATCTTTCTGGCTAGAGCAAGCTCTAACCATGGGCAGCAAGGCAGTGAACTTGTGACAGAATGAACACCAAATTGGACAGATGCTGACTTTTTTATGGTATGTAGGCTGCAAGATGTGATACATGGTATATTCACTGCAAGGAAAAGGCAGAGCCATCAATGATTTCAGTAACGAAAGAGCAGAGTGCTCCAGAGTGTCATAATTAGCTCGTGGTGTACTTCTTGGCAAAATTTCAGAGGGTTCATAAACGTAAAAAACAAACCCCCATAAACACAATTGTAACTGGTGCTTGGTATAGTATAATTCACCCTGTGTCAGAACTGGGGTTTCTGCTTTGCTGGCTCAGTGACACTTGCCTCATGCACCATGACATTGGACACTGGGATCGGCATTTTCCGAAAGAGGTGCAGTTCTCTGGCTTCCCCTGGGTTTACCAGTGGTGCTGGTATGGCTCCTGATGTGCCACTAGGACAACGGCTGGGAATATGTTGTGTTCACAGATATGAACACAACCTATGTTGCCTCCCTATAGCAGAACTGCACAGAGAGTCACTCCCATTTCTTGAGTAGGAGCTGCTGGTGTTCTGTGTTAGCCCAACTGCTACGTGCTGCACTACTGGCAGACAAAGCCAATGTGAGTCCTGACTGTGCCAGACCTTCTAACTATGCCAGGAGATGGACTCATAGCTTCACTCTCTGGCTGGACAATTAATATCCTCAGCAGGGCAGTCAGTAGAAATCCTTCAACCTGCTGTTCGCTATAGAGAAACATAAATGCAGATGGGGGCAGCTGCCACAAGGGTCAGCTTTATTCCAGGCCAGCAGAAAGAGCTGAATTAGGCTTGTGACCACTCCAGCACTGCTTCCTAATGCAGACCAAATCACCACATTGACCTTCTCCATCCTTACCTATCCAGCTGTCGTTTCTAACCTGCCAGCTTTGCATAATACTGAATTGTTTTACACATACCCGCTTAGATAAGATGGAATTTTTCAACCGCAAAATGCAGTAATACGTATTGACTGATTAAACCCAGATTTTTTTTTTCCACAATAAAACCGCTTAAATAAATACAACTTTCAGAAATGTTTAGACAGACATCTGTAGAAGCCAGGACTTTAATAACACTGCATAAATCGTGGTTCTTTAGATAATATTTTTGCTTTGTTTTCGTATAGATGTCTGTCATTAGTTATGTGAAAAACTTAGAGTTTCAGGTTTTGGAATGAATACTTCCCAGATCTTGCTTGAGCAGGATTACATTATGCATCTCATGGGCAGGAGCTTGCATTGAACTCCTGGTTTTAAGTACACTCCATGTCCTGGGGAGGTTGGAAGTACATTTAGCTAGGGTGTGCAGGACAGCTGTGCAACAGCTCAAGTTGTCCTTAACTCCCTTCATTGCACTGGATTAGCCCATGGGGAAAAGAATGAGCTTATAAGACCTCTAGCTCACCACAATAAGTCTTTAATGTCATGCTTTAATCAGGGTGTCTGGTATTTGTTGTGCTCTTTTAACACTTCAGCTTCCAGTTTGACTCCTGCATTGAGGCAGGAAAAAAACCATCAAATATATTGTGGCCTCAAATATATTTTTACACTTTTGCAAACCTTTATTAACTCAATAATCAATCAATCCAAACTGCATTTTAGTTTTTAATTTGGTCAGATGCTAAATCTATTCCTTCTTGATCCTTGATTCCTGATTATTATTCTGGTGCTTCTTTGATTAATGGCTCATTAAAATAGGACTGAACCAACCCCCCAGATCCCAACCAAGTTAACATTTGGATATCTTCTAATAGCTTAATTGAAAAAAAAAACAACTTGTCCTATATAGTCAGTTTTATCATTGTCTAAACTGGAACAAAGTTCTTATAACAAGTTTGACTGCCTCTGTTTAAGAGAAAATGCTATTTTCACTTCATTTTTATATGTCCTTCCATTACAATAACAAAACAACTATGAAAATAAGTATGCAGTGAAAGTTTCATTGACCTGTGTTTTTGGTAAACATGGTCCCTGCTATGGGCAAATAGTTTTTTTAAGTATATGTATTGTTTCTTTTCCAAATCGAATAGTAAATATTAATGGAAAACTTCTGCTATAGTGTGCTACAAATATATAGCTCTTGTCCTGTTCTTTTTTCTCAGAGACCCCAGGTATGAAATTTCTCTTTCTCCAAGGGAGAAGAAGCAGTGAAGGAAGGTTGAAGAGCAAGTCACGAGACAGATTAGTGTAATTAAATAAAAGGGCAGAACTGTACTTACAAATGGCAAGAACCCCTGGTATATTTGAGGGCATGGCTTTGCAGATACACGAGAGTGTAACTGGAGGTTCTCCCTAGAATACTGCTTTCTCAGTTAATAAAGATTTTATGTGGTCAAGAATTTGAAGTGCTTGGATTGCCTTTAGTTTCCACAGTGTTCCATGTTAATTAGAAATTAATAAAAAATTAGGTGACATTCCTATGAAATATGGAAATAGACTCAACTTAGTTAACGTCACTGGAGTCATAATGGCTTCCTATGCAGATATTTTCATTGCACTTTTAATAAAAATACTCCTGGACAATTAATTAACAGTGCAGTATCTCGTGGGTCTTCCCTTGTGATACACTATAATCACTTGAGGTAAAAATCTTCATCCCCAGGAGTCTATCAACATCATAGCTGTTACTTCTTTACACATAGCAATGTGGAGTGCAGTTGTCAAGCTCTGCACATTTGAGACTTGTGGTCAATCATTCCTATTAAAATGTTCCCTGGCTGGAGAAATACAGGGTTGATCACGTGAATATTACAGAAGAGTAGTCATCTGTTTCAGGACAAGTACATAGAATAAAAATTAGCTTAAGTTTTTCCATGTGCACCTGGCATGTCCATTTAAATACAGAACACCAAAGGAAGCATTAAGCTCATGTATATTCCAAACCTGGCTCAAAACCACGCTTGATATTCTGGCAGTTATTCTGGATTTGATTGGCAACTTTTTTAATAGGTTAGACACAAGTCCTGGAGGCAACAGGACTAGTTCATGGGGTATGTCACTATGACGAGGTGAAAATATAACTGGAGCACATGCAAGTGTAATACCTTTGAATTAGGAGGAAGACATTTCAGTGAAGATGTGTTTGCATGGACTGTGTTAGTGACAGGGAGTATATTTATGATCTCTAGCCAGCCTGCAAGTACTAAAGACTGGTCTGCCATGTCAACACCACCCTGGTTTACCTGCTGGCTTGAGTAAGTTAGAATGCAATCACACTTCTGCTTTGTGATGTTTTATTCTTCATCTGTGTTTTACAGCAGTGTGATTGTGTGGCTTTAAATTACACACTTTAACCAACTCAATCTGAAAATGTATAAACTATTTCATTTTGACTCTTTGTAAAGAGGTGGTGGGAGGGTGGCAATGGTTCTCAAGAAACCTATATAATTGCTAGACTTAATTTCCACTGTGCAAAGTTGTTTTCTTTGTTAAACCGGGAGATGCTTTACTCTCATCAGTTCTATACCAGGATCAAGGGAAATGCAAACTGCAGTCAATGTTTGCTGCTGAAAGGCTTTGATCATGGTGGATTTGATATAAATGGTGATCAGGACTGTTGTTAGATATGCTATCCCACAGTGCGTGTCTTAGCATGTGCTGCAGTTTCAGTGGACCAGTTCTCACAGCTTTCCAGTAAGCAGTGAGTGGAAAATTCAAATGAGTACTTATATGTGCCAATGGGAGGAAAAATAATATTTTTAATAAGAAAAGTACAGTTGCTTTACTTCAAATGGTATTTAAAATTTCACTGTACTTGATAGCTGTATGTTTTGTGTCTTTTTGAATAGATATTTTTTATGGAAAATATCTCTGAAAAGATGATCTTGGGGATGCTATTGTTTTCTCTGCTGTGACATAAGGCAGGAACACACACTCAGCATTTCTCTTCTTTAGAAGCTTACATTAATTTATTTTGACAGCACTTCCAACCTATATAGTAGCTTAGGACTATCTGTTTGTGCTACCTTCCTATTTTAGACAAGCAATGGTTTGCGTGAGACTGTTAATTTGGCAAAGGGCATGGGTTCACATTTGGTTTTCATAGACTGATAGATCTAAAGGCCAGAAGAGACCATTATGATCATCTAGTCTGACCTCCCACTTCAATCAGGGCGCAAGCCTCACGCAATCGTTGCTGCAACATGAGCGTGACTTCAGCAGCAACATGATAATGAGCTAGACAGCAGCTTAAAAAATGTGATCAGTCCTGAGTTGCCTTCCTCTAGTCTTCAGCATTAATTTTTCCAACTTAGACTCCAGTCCCTGGATCATATCATTTTATAGGCATGCAGAGTCAAAATGAAACATCATCCTTAACTGTCCTTTTCAATTATATGTCTGTGATTTCATCTACTTGGATTTATCCCAAGACTATAGGAATATTTATGTTGTATAATTGTCAGACCATGCTAAATGGACAGTAAGCATTCTTTTCACTTCATACTGGATGTTGTAAAAACAGTTTCAAAGCATGCATGGAATGTCAAGGTCTTGGGCTGGATCTACATTGGTAAGTCAGGAAGCATTCAGCCTTGCTTTTGCTTTTTAAGAGCAGTCTGCACTTACTGAATTAATATACCTGAAGCCTGTCCACAGAACAAATGCATAGCAACTATTGTGCTTCTTTACAAAAAACAACCCCAGAGTTTCTGAGATCGGTTTTTAATAGACAGATAACAGTGAAAATTAGCCACTGACAAAAAAAGAATATAAGAAAAGGCAGGTGTGAATGTTTAAGAAATAAAGATATCCCTGAAACGTTACCAAAAGTACAATTGTAATTTGGTTTGCCCAACAGAACAGCAGTAGAAGATTAGGTGGGAAGAAGGAAGATACTTGGAATCAGGTTACTCTGCTACTCATTTTCGCATGTACTCATCATAATGTGAGAGCACACTTTCTTCAGACTTGAAACCTGGCTACAATTCACTCTCCCAGGAATTCTGGTCTACAACAACTGGATTAATTTTCCAAGTTGGCCGGACTTCCAAATCTGGCACTGTAGTCTTACGCAACTGGGGAACTTCCTGGTGTGGATGAGAAATGAGGTTGCAACACTTTGGAAAGGCTGTGAGCAAACATCTGTTCTGAGATGTAAATGTTCAGGCCTTTTCTGTGTCCGCCTAACAGAGTAAAGAAACAGGGCAGAGCTCAAACTCTACTTCTGGTCCCTACTATCATGTGGTAGCTAAAGTGGCACCATGGTCTGTCTGAGAAAATAATAGGGGACAGTACTAGAGGAAGGTACTGCCAGCAGAAAATATGGGTAAGCATACTGCAGGAATCGGTCAAGTTTTATGACCTTTAAAACTTTCTAATCAGGCCACTTTTAAGTGCTGACATTCAGTACTGCCCTAGTGAAACTGGAAAGATTGACATTTATTCCAGGAAGCAGCCACCAGGTTCTTGTCATCTTACAAAGCTTTAATATAAAGTGATGTTCTTCAAGAAAAATTTAACAAAATTGTTATCATGCTTAACTTAAAAAAAAACAATCTCTTGCATGCCAAACTGAATGGAAACAAAATTCCAGTCTTCCCGTATTGAAAATTACACATTTCAAGGAGATAGAGCATGGGAATGGACTAACTCCGGTTTCTCTAAGGCAAATCACTTGTTTTGTAGTTTTCTTCCATTTTCATGGTCAGGAAATGCAGAAGTTATCAAGAGACCTGTGTGAAGCCATAATAACATATATATAGGTTTATATTTATAGTCACTGGATAGTATATCTGGATTTTGGAAATATCCTGAATATAATAATCTATATATAAACGATGGGTCAATAAATTTGTTTCAGAGAAAAATGCTGACTCTTCCTGTATTAATGGCCTTAGTTGAAGAGACATAGCTTTCAGTTATTTAAAATCACTGCAGTGTTCCACAACCATTTTGAATATAATTTTTCTTCATAGTATGTATAAGTACCAACTTTCAGTATTTTTTATGTCTAATAATACACTTTAAATTACATAACCTCAATCAAGAATATGCATTTTTCACTGAAACATTTTAGTGTAAAATATTAAAACATGTAAAAAATTAATATATAAGATTAAGAAGTCATGTAAATAAAATTTAAAGAGTATTTGCATATTTGGATCATCTTAAGGAACTGTTTTTTGAAGACAAAAGTTATCTGATATTGTAACTATAAATGGTATTTTGACTTTACCTGTGAGTCTCAGCCCTTCAAAGGGACATCTGACAGCACAGCAAACATGCCTTTGCAATTAAGATCGTTCACAGTAAGGCTTATGGAAATGTAGGATCCAGCACAAACAGTTGGGTAAAAAGGCTTGTTCTTGTTACTCTTTGTTTTAATGGGCTATAAAATAAATGTGGTGTAGAAGGTGTTTTTACAGCCTGAGCTTGTCATACACAATATGCATGGCTCTGCTGGGAAGAAAATGACAAAATTATGTACTTCCAACACCCATCATACTTCTTGGAAGGGTCATATACATAAAGCCATCAAAATGTTGTGCTTTCCTTAGTGGAACAAAACTGACTGCCTCTCCAGTGCTTACAGCATCAGCCCTGGTACATGCCAAAGTGTGTATCATTCATCAGTGAAATACTGCCATCTTCGTTTGTTTGTAGCCATATGCAAGAACGGGAGGGGAACTGCACGGCTGCAGAAAGGGAGGGAAAGGAACAAAGCGTTTTAAACCAGCATGAAATAGGCAGGGAATAACAGCACCAGAAAACACACACACACTCTCTGAATGTGTGTATGGAGGTGGGGGCTGGGGGAGGATTATACAAGGCAGGTAAGTTAATGGTTGCTGCAGGGTCTGGAATGATAGAACAGATACACCAGAGAGAAAGTAGTAGTGTGAAGAAAAGAAGGTCATTAATGAAACATGAGGAGGGTTGAAATTAATGAAAGTTGTGCAGAGACACTTGCAGCTCTTGTCAGGAGAAAAGCACAGGACTCACTTCTGGTGTTCCTGTTCAGTAACTCCAGGGAGTGGGTCAGAGCTGTCACAGACCTGCTCCTTGTGTGCTTGGGTATCCTTCCTGTGGATACAGGGAGGAGAAGGGATGCTGAAACACTTGTTGCTAGATCTCAATCTCCCATGCAATAGAAGAGAGCCAGGATGCAGTCTCAGCTCTGTGAGCTGGAAAGGACTTTGCTCTACCACAGCTGCAGATACTTATGGCAGCCATAATCAGTTGATAAACACAGAAACATGCCACAAGTTCTCTTTAAACAGTTAGTGAAGGCAGAGTATGTGAGCAGATATTTAATTCTTATGCATAGAAAGGATGTTTTTCTCTAGAATTATTTATTTAAAAATATAACTCTGCTGAACTAGGGAATTAAATCAAATCCATCAAACCCCCCCCCAGCACTGTGAATCCTAGGAAGAAAGTGCTGACCAGCTCAGAGACCTCAGTTAGCAGCAGGCTTTTAAATTCCGATGTTAGACTGAAAGCAGGAAATAAGGAGTCAAAAATTATCTCAGTTAAAATAAACCACTTTTTTGGGGAAATGTTCTTACCTTTTTTGGTCCTCTCCATACTCATTTTTCTTCCTCCTGAATAAAACTAATTGCTTCATCTAATTATTATTGCATCCTTAGAAAATCTATTTTCCAGAATTCACTCTTGAACTTTTTTGCTCTTATGTCTTGCATAGACAAAGCATCTAATCAAACATGTAGTGGAACATATCAATAGAAAAGTCTCATGTTCAAACCTGTGTAATTAAATTTTTCAAATATTCGCCTAAATAATAATTCTTTGAAATGCTAATTTTTTTTCCTTTAATTTTAACAGCAAAATTTGGAGAGTAACCTCACCAACCTTATTAAGAGGAACACTGAACTGGAAACTCTTCTGGCAAAACTCATTCAGACCTGTCAACATGTAGAAGTGAGTACTGACCTTCATTTGAAATACTTACAACTTAATTACATTCACTTCTAGCATTCAGGAGCAAACATTTAAACAAAAAACCCCAACCAAACAAAAAAACCCCAACAAAACAAACAAAAACAAACGACTGAAGAAATGAATTTAAATAATGGTTAACTGACTTAAAGCTTTTTCACTGATAAGTAGTATTCTCAAAACAGATAACCTCCTTTACATTCCTTTCTGTCCTGTTTTAATTATGGTGTGTTAAAATGGCCTCCACCACAACTATACTTGAATACATCACTTACTATCTGTGATATTTGTCTTTCCGGACCCTTTGTGAGATAGAGAAATATTTACAGGCAGAAAATGAAGGCAAAGAAATAGGAACACCCAGATCCCCAGCCTCTTTTAGGTCTCTGTTTACCACTGGTTTTGTTTTTGGTTTTTTTTTAATCAGAATTAACTAACTAAATACATATCAGTACTCAAATGTCATACATGAAATATATTCATCTTCCAAAGAAGATAGGTGCTTAAAGGTCTTTTAGTTGCTCCACTTACATATTCTACTCTGAGTATCACAAAATATCTTTAGCTGGGTGGGATCTGAACCTATACTTTCCCACCCTGGGAAAAGGTGAAAAAAAGTTCACCCAAAAGAGGCAAAGCAAACAAAAACCGTAAAAGTCTATCCACAGTATCAGACATGAGGTGAATGGTTTAATGTCTTTATATAGGCACCAATAACACCAGGCAGAACAACTGGAACAACATAAGTAGGTAATGAGAGAGAGAGATAAAGCACATTTTCTTCCTCTGCGTCTGAAACTCAGAGCAAACCTCATGAAGCAGATGGGCTCAGGACAGCATAAGGTCTCTTCTTCATTGGTGGCTTAGGTCCAAGATCTGCTAGGTCTGAAAAATTTAAAATTGTTCCTCCATCTTCTCTGCAGTTCTGCAATATATTTCCAGCTCTAAGTTTAGTACTACAAAGAATCAGACTTGTTCAGCTGGTAACAGATGCACTACTGTCCCCGGAGTCCTTTTTAGAAAATTTCTCTGTAGACGTAAAGCAATCACAGCATAGTTGTTAATGAATTCCTACCATGTTTTATTCATCAAATTAGCCTAATTAGCATTTAAATTAGCTAAATATTAAGAAATGAGCTTCAGTCAAAACCTTGGACCTCGGCCGTGCTGGAAATTGGGCAAGTGGGACATGGAAGTAAACTTTAAAGTTATCTGTGTTTCTCAGAGCTCTATGAAGACTTCAGATATGATGTGCCTATCTCCAGCACCGGAGAAGCTGTGGCTTCGACAGATTTTTGAAAAGTCAGTACACTCTTCTTCTTCTTCTTGCTTGGTCATGAGAGAAATTCACCCCAAGCCAGAAACACAAATGAAAAAAACAATGTATTGGCTAAAATATTAACAATACAAATTTAAAATTTAAAAATATTAGGAAGAGTTTCCAATGACTGTATTAGTTTTGACATATGGACTCACTCAGATGTTGAAACTGAACAGGAAGTTAATTTTTCAGGGAGTGCTTTATTTTTCATTTTTGGATATATTATATTACTGATAAAAATGTAAAATACATTGTATACCTTTGTAAACATATAAAAACATATGTAGTAAATTTAAAGACTTCTGTTACCTACTTTGATTTTCCTTACATAATTTGAAATAATTTTAATTTTGATTTGGATGTTGGGGGCTTTAAAACCAGTTTTAAAATAGAAAGGAAATAAGCTTTCTTTTTCACATATATTTTGAACTTTGAAAAACAAGGAAGGAAAAGAAATTATTATTATCATTCCTTGTATTAAAGGTACCAAGATTTTATTCTGAGATATATAATTTTTTTTAAAGTCATTCTAATTAACATTTATTTGTAGCTATAAACAGTAAAATTTTTTCTAAGCTTTTATCATGTCATAAGCCAAAAAATTCAATATTACATGAAAAATGAAAAAGGAATGTCTTTTTTGGTTTTTGATATGGAGCAGAAGCTGATGTTTCCAAAAATGAACAACAGGCTCTGTGTGTTTTGAATAAAGGAATCCTCGCCAGCCAAACCAAATGTTGTCACAAAGCCACGGTTTCTCATCAACCGAGTGAGCTGTCAGTGGCTTCCCAGGAACCAGCTTTACAGCAGATTAGTGATCCACCCATGCATCCTTCCCAACTGTAACTTCATCCATAGCAAAGGCCAAATCCCAGTCTCTCTATGTTTTAAAATTAATGTTTATTCCTTTCTGAAACAGTTAGTTTCACATTTTTCTCCCATGAGCAGGCAAGGACTGATCAGTGATGTTGATTATCTGGAAGCTGGAGGCCTTCCAGCCACTGGGGATGGGATATCTGGTTTGGCCTCTCATCACAGCAGCGGACACATAAATCTTGCCTATTTTTAGATGGAGTTTATCAATTTGTGACAGGATTTATCCTGATGGAGAACCCAGTCTTGGGACACTCAAGAAGTTTGCTCCCAGTCTTGCATTCCTGTGAGTGGTTCTGGTCATAACACCAGGAAAACCTTTGTGAATAAATCAAGCCAAACCTGTATTCTTTACTGCTTTAAGTAAGATATAATATTAAGCATTTTAGAATAATAATAATTTTAATATCTGAATGTCTGCTTTCATGCCTAACATGGATGTATAGTCTGTGCTAATAGCTTATGGCAACAATATTTAAAATTCCATTTACTCAGGGGACCACACCCTGAAATCTGATTGCTTGAGACTATAACACTCTTTTCTGTCCCAAATCTTTCTGTTTCTTTAGGAGTACACTGATACACGTGTTCTTCTCATCTTTCAGACACATCTCTAACATGTTTTTTGGTTTACACTAAGTTTTCTGTCTTTCCACCCTCCCTTCCTCTGTAATCCTGTCATTGCTTGGTTTTGCAGAAACCCTGAAGGCTGTTAATCAGGAAGGCTTTGTTTTCCTTCCTTAGAGACCATGGCAGGTCTAGAACCTCATGCTCTTGGCCTGGCTGCTGTCTGCAGAGCACCCCCTCACCCAGGGCAGCTCGCTGGGTTGGCCCTGGTGAGGCAGCTCTGCTCTTCACTCTGTGGCTGCCTCCCCTGGGATGGCAGGGTTGGCTGCAGAAAATGATAAACTGATTCACAGGGTGAAATAGAGCCTTCTCCTCAAACTGAGGAAATGGAATAGAAATGGCTACTACTTGGATACATATTTCTTTGTAGTCCTAGGTCACAGCATTCACACATCTGATAGTATCAGTAGAAAATTTTTAAGGCCATTAAAACTGTCTTGGATAGTTTCATCTTTAAATTTTCTGCAGGGGAGTTGTACAAGTCTTCCAAAAACACTGTGGTAAAATTGGGATTGACAGGCCTAGGATATGGTAAATCCCTGGGTGACAGCACCAACGTGGCCACCCCAACCCACTGCCAGGTTTCCCTCCATCCTGCTGGATGTGGAGGGGCCCCATGTGGCCTTTAGCACACCTGCCCTGCCTGTGAGCACTGCAGCACTGCCACCCTCCCCTGCACGCCTGCCACAGGCAGGGTGATGGGGCTGCACCCTGCTCTGCTGGCTGCGCCTCTTCCAGCTGGATGCAGCTCAGGATTTAGCCACTTCTTAGTTGAATCAGAAGGATATAATGCTGCAAGTGTTTAGGTTCTCCCCTTGGTTTTAGTGTGACAGTTTCTCTGGCTGACAAAGTGCTGTGCCATAGAAAATTTGCTTCTTTGTCATAATTTCCATTCTATGACTGTGTCAGGTTTCTGTAGAAGTCTTTTAAATCATGGCATTCATTGACATAAGGCAAAAAATTGAGCATGAGGCTCTTATGCCAGTTACTTCTTTTTCTAAGCAATTTGAGTTTTGGTTTTGGATTGTTTTTCTCATCTCTTCTAGGAAATACATGATTAAATGTCTGTTATATAGTCAATACCATGAAACTTCTCATCTGTTAGACAGAAACGTAATCTGAACTCAGCTGGAGGAGAAATTGGAGCAATTATCTAGGGGGGAGGAGAAAGGAAATAGGTTTTGCTTGGAGACAGCTTTATAACATCTGTATCTCAGTCTTTCTGCTTGTTTTGTTTTGTTTTGAATTCACCAAACGTCATAGGAAGCGAATTCTGGACAACGCTGTAAAATAATTTCTGGTTGTATAAAGAAGAGGAGGCATTTTCCTCTAATTGTGTAACCCTCAATCTGCTGCATCCTTTGCTCTTTGTATGCAATGAAAGTGCTCAGTTTCTAGCTCACTTATGAAGATCTGCTGCAGGCTAAATCTCAGTGTAAAGTTCCCAGTCAAAAATTGCTTTTTTGTGTGTCACGTGGTTTTTTTATAGTCATGTTATATAATCACCTGCATAAAAAGTAATATATTGAAAGAACCTTTATTTCACTGGCACAGATACTCAGCACTCACACATACCAGATACATTTTAAATCAGTGTAAAACAGTAGGGCAAAACCAATGAAGAGAAGATGGCAGAACATAAAAAATCCTACTGTTGCCATTTTTATATATGGCTGATAAAAAAGAAACGAGCCAAACAGGAAAATTATATAATAATGGAATTTTGAATTTCTGGTAAGACTTCAGCTACAAGATAGCTTCTTCAAATTTTGCAATAAAATGTCTCCATCAATTTTTGTATAAGATACTAATAATCTTCTTGTTACTTGAGAGACAGCAAAATCAAAACTCAGCTGTCACTACAATTCCCAAAGGACACTCTACCCATAAAGAGGCTTTGTCTGTGACAATAAAAAACAGTGAGTACTCTGTTTTCACAAATTTTCATGGTACTCACTCCTTGAGATTTGGGATTATTTTTGTCAAAACCCAAGTAAACTGAGACGTTCTCAATAGGAAAATTTACTTGGAAAGCCTGTATGTAAATCTTGGTTTCTGAACCACAGAAAATGGCCTTCAGAGTTATACAAAGTGTTTGGAATAAGGAATCTATTTTGCTGGGGATTTTTTTGTTTTTTTAAGAAAGGACCAATGGGTTAGGTAAGTGCTTGCCCTCACTGTGGAATGTGTGTGATAACTTGGCAGATAACTTGGAAAGGAACTCCACTGAAATTTGCTTTTTCCTCTGCCCCACTGTCTTCCATTCTTGTGAAGATGCTTGTTCAGCAGCTCATTTATTTACTAAAGTGCTAAAAAAAAATTATACTTTTTGATTTCTGAAATAGACAAGAAAATACGAGTTGAAGGAAACTGGGAGTTCTCACTTGCAGTAAGGTACTAATTAGCAAACCTGATGACATGCATAAAACGCTAAGATGGGGTTTACAGCATTTGTTTTTTCTCAGTTTCTAATGAGAGAAGGTACAAGAGACTCGTTCTCTACTAACATTATTTTGATGAAATATATGGCATGATCTATTTTGATTTCTAATTACTTTCATGCTACATTTAATTCCACTCTCATAAAAGTTGATTTCATTCAATGTAAATCTCAGGTAGGCTTTAGTCAGGGTCTTAACTTTATCTGAAAAGAGAAACTTGAGAAATAAAAACTGACAAAACATGCTGCATGGCATATGGTGATACAGAATATTCATTCAAGGATGTCTTAAATTGCATGCCTAGTAACCCATAGCCTAGTAGTCAAATACTATCTACCTAAAGAATTACTAAATTGATTTCAAGAAATTCTAATTAAATGTAATATTGGTCCTATACAAATATGGAACTGCAGCACTTACGTGTACGTTTTGTGCACAGATCAGACACACACTGGAATATGTTATTGCACCTACAACCGTTTTGTACCTTCTATAAAGTGGAGTCACAGTTATGGTAAGAGGTCACACAGATTGTATATAACTAACAGCAGAGCTTGCCACTAAGGTGGCCAGTTCTGATTTGTTCCACCTCTCATACCCAAATGTTCAGATTTTTGCTAGACTGATATTCTTGAAAGACTTTGTCCTTAGATAGTAAATGCAGCTTAGTTCACTATTAACCCCTGGTTAACTAATGCAGCAGGTAATATTTTTTGCCTGCTGTCAGAGACTGTAACTTGTCTGTCAAAGTACTGTCAATTTATGGAACCTTCTACCTTTTATCATTATGGGAACAAAATACTCTTGAATTCCTCCTTTTTCTGCCCAACATAAACAGCTAAAGAGCAACTAGAGCAGCAAGGAGACCAAAGGCACTGATCCTCTTGTGAGCATGTTGAACACTAGGCTCACGACCCTGGATCCTGGATGACAGTTTTAAGTATTGAACTATTGTTTACAAGTGCACTGGTTTCAACAGCATGAAAGGATGGGCAGTCCTTTGAACTTCAGAGATTATTTGATAGTTTTTGTTTTTCCACCCTAAATGAAACACATAAAGTGGAATATTTTGCTCAATATGCAACAAAGGTTTAATGTCAGCAGGAAAAACAAAGTAAAAACAATAAATAATTAAATATTGTTTAATTAAAAGTATTTTCATTATTTAGGTTTAAAGAAAGGACTAACATAAGCTGTAAAAAAAAAAAAAGAGCAAAAACAATGGGATTCCTATTAAAAAAATCTTTTCCCATGAAATTCTGGGTTGGTTTTTTTTTGTTTGGGATTAGATTGTATAAATGTCACTAGAGGACTTCTAGATGCCTTGCTGGTTAGTTTCTCAACAATGTGCTTCAAAGCACAGTAGGACAAAAAACTTTAAAACAATATTTTAGTAAGTAAAATGAGTACTTCAATCTCCTAAAAAAGGTTTACTTTTAGTCAAGATTGGGGCAGATAGCCTTATCTGCCTGACCTAAAGTGGTTTAGCTATCCTGGCCTAATCAACCCTTCATTCACAAAATTCCTACGTAGCCAGAGTAAGCTGGCATATTTTTGCACTGACCTTTGTTTAACCTGCTCTGAGACTGCCTCTAAACACAGGTCTCCTGGTTAGAGATAGATGGGGAATGCAAACAAAAACAAAGCCTCTGGCACACTTGAAATGGAAGATGACCATTTCTTTTTTTTTTTTTTTTTGCACCATTTCACAGTAAAGAATTTGTAGAAGATCCATTCAGATGGCAAGCTGATTAATATCACATATTTCCAAAGGCACAGTTTGTCATCACAGATAAAATCAGATTTATGCTTAGACTAGGGATAAATCTGAAAAAGTTATTTTCCAAGAGATGTTTTTGCTCTGCAGAAGACTAAATTAAACAACCCATATTATCAAACAGGGATATGAAATAAAGGAAGTTTGAATCCGCAACTCTCATTCAGCATGGTCATAAAAAGAAAGGGAAGAAATTTTTCCATAAGTGTGCATTACTGATTATCCTTTGCATTTCTGTTAAATAAATTAATTAAACATGGATGACATTAAGATATTACTTCAATGTACTGTGGCTCTATGAATAAAATTACTCACTTTACAACATGGAGTAAAATAAACAGGCCTCTCTCTTTAGAGAGGCCTTTAGAGAATCCTTTAATTTATCTAGGGACAATAATTAAGAAAATGTGTTCCACATCTACAAGACAATGATGAAAGTTTTCCTAGAACAAATAGGTATTGGCCATTACATGTAAAAATTTTAGATTTTTTTTTTTTACTTCAGTTTCTACGTTCGGTGTAAGAAGGAATTCAGGCTCAAATCTAGAGTGAAGTATGTGGCAATGGTGTAACAGGTTCTGAGTGGAATCATTCGATTTACTTTTCTGATATTTTTGTCTTCTTGTGAGTATACAGTAATTGTCTTCTTGTGAGTATATAGTCATTCTATAACCCTCAACTCAAATGCATAAAGAAAAATTCATACCTCTCCTTTGCCTGTACAGCCGGAGCTGCAAAGAATTTGTTTTTAAGGAATTAAGACCATTTTTAAATCATGAAGCTGTAACTCAAATTCATATCTCAGTTTCCAAAGATCAGACTCTTTCTACAACCTACATTCTTCCATTTTGCATAATAAACAGATGACTAGTAAATAAAAATAGCTCTGGTTTTGAGGAATTTATCACAGATAGTGTAGCCTTTAAAAAGAAGAACCCCTGTAATTTAGGATATCTTATTTTGCTTGTCATTTAGAGATTATTTGCCAAAAAGACACATGAGGATTTCCACTTGTGGAGAAAATTGCCTCACCCATAAGGAATCTCAGATGGAGAGTTTTGCTCTAGCAAGGAAAATTCTGCTGAGACACTAAAAAAATCCTTTGCTTCAGTATATTAGTTGGGGGATTTTTTGTGGGTATGAATCCAACCCTCCAATTCTGTTTGCCTTTGAATTAACCATAGAAGCTCCACGGTAACCTCGAATCTCTAGTCATTCTGTAGTTTTGTGATTTCCCAAACATATGTCGGGGACTTTGAAACCACCACTATGAAATTAATTTTCTTATGAGCTAAGCTGCAATTTAACTCAGATCTCTGACAATGAAAGCCTAGGAAGCCTCTACAGAGGGCAGAACATTTTCCAAATCAGTTCTCAGCTTGTGGAGCTGGGAACTGGCCTGCTCTCTCCTTTGCGTTGGGAGGCCTTGTTGTTTCCAGCTCCCAGACAGACATCTGAGGAACCCCTATTTTTCTCTTTTTTAACTACACCTACTTCCTGAGGCAAAGGGCAACAGTCCCTATCCATCTGTCTGGAAAACCTGAAAAGAAACCTGAAATTTGTAAGGTTGTTGGGTTTTTTTCAGTAAAGTATTTGAGGTCTGAGTGTGTTACAGAAATGGGAATAAATTCCCCACAGAAGCAAGAAGACTAGAAGCTGTCCTTTTTCTCCTTTGCAGACATCATAGTTTTTGCTAAATCCTAAGGCCTCCTAGTCAGTTTTAAAACTGTTTTGTGGCATGGAAAAGAATTTTATAAAAATTATACCAATAGAAGACAGAGTTTTGCGTTTAAAGTATTTCTGGACGTGGATGTTTAAGGAACTGGTTGATGCCAAAACTAAGTGTACTGATGTCAGTGAAATTTTCTATAGAAAGATGTCCCCAAGTCTAGCACAACTCTCAGACAATAGATACCACAGATTAAGGAATCAACCTTCATTTTGGGTGGAGGACGCCCAGACTGAAGTCAACCCTCTGTATGATTTGGAAACTCTCACAAAGTGTGTGACACAGTCACCAGACCTTTACAAGGCAGCCCTCAGTCTCTTTTAACAACCTCCTTGGAAAGAGGGCTTGTTTTCTAATGTGGAAAAAATGTAGAACGTAAAACCTCAAATATTTTCACCAGACAGAACTCACATTCCTTGGCCAGACCAGCTGGAAGTTATTGTCAAGGTTGCTGTTCATCAAAGGACTCAAGCAGAAGAAAAATTCTTATTCTGGTATTTTTGTAGCACCTGTACAGTGGAGCCCTGATCCACGCCTGTGGCTCTTTGGTCTGACACACGACTCCTCGGGAACATACAAGTAAATAATATTCAGTGGTAATCTCACAAATGGTCCCTTTAGGGCCACAGCTAATATAGTTCACTTAAAATTAGGCATGTGCTTAGTTATAAAGTTATTATTGAATCAGAGGCTCTGTGGGCTGAAAATGTGATTAAGCAGTGTTTCAGCTTGAGAAAAACCCCCAGATTAAATGTTGGAGGTTTTTTTCATACAAAGCTCAGACATATCATATAATTTTAGAATATTATTTTCATTTTTAACAAGCTTGTCCAAGCTATAAAGTTGGAAATTTCTTCAAATGGAGTTTATAAAAGATTATACTTTTCAGATTTCAAAGAAAAAGAGAAGTCTGCAGTCAGTGTGTTAAGAAATCCAGAGATTTTTTTCCAAGCATTTTGTTTTTCTTAGTCTAGAGCTTTTAGGTTAAGATCCAATTAATACATTATTATTCAAATCAACCAGAGCATTAAATGAAACAATGTTGACTTAACCTTCCTGTAACTCTGTATTTCATGACAGTTATCTGAAAAATTAATTAGGTCTGCTTGACAAAGCAAATTGGTGATGTAAGTGGTGCTAGAAGTAACACTTTGAGTGGAAGCTACTCAAAAATCCTGTGAAGTGTTACTGTAATTAGGTGCCAAAAGTGTTACTGTAATTAAGTGCTGAAGTTGGCTGTGGCGTGAGCCGACCTTGGTATTGACACAGGAGCTGCGCCCGCATGCCGTGGATGTGATTGCTGCCTCTGGCTGAGCCTGGGTAGGATTTCCTGCTCTTTGGTGGAATTTCAGTCCAGTAATGAAACTGAAATCAGGGCTGGGGAACTGGTGCACAGCACAGCCTGTTGAAAGCAGCTCTGCAGAGTTTCATGCCAAAGTAAGATGCGTGACACAGCTGAGGTGGTGGGATGACAGGAATAGAGGGAATAGGAGGGACAGTGCTGATTGACTAACTTTTCCAGGCTACCTGAGCTATCAGTGGAGAGACAGTGGCACTGCTAGAGGCTTTGGGTGAGCTGCTTCGTGCTTTGTCTCTCCTCATGGACTGTGGTGAGAAGCCAGGCAGAGCAAACAGCAAATGTAAGGAGATCCATGGGCACCTAAAATAGCATGGTGGGAATACCTTCTGCATCTTCATCAGCACTTGCAATTGCATCTGACCCCTTCCAGAAACAAATACATTCACTCATTACAATCTTGATGTCTTGATTAATAATTAAGCCTCTAAAATGTGCAAACAAACTTTAATTTTATGAAGGTTTGAGAAGGATAATCCAGAACCTTGATTAAAGAAGGCCTTTATAAACAAGTCCCTCTTTGCCTGGAGGATACTGTGTATTTCACACAAGAAGGTTGTAAAATTAGTTCTGGTCCAAAGTTAGATATATAAGCATTTGTTTAAGCTTAATGAGCTTGCAGGTAAATGCATATTTAAACACATTGTTCGAAGGAAAGAAAAGAATACTGATGCAGATCATAAGGCTCATCAGAGTGAAAAAACAACCAAAGGGGGCAATATGGTTACTTATCACCTGAAACTATTCCCTGGTGTTCACCACTGACGCTTACTATCCCAGTGGAAAAAATGACATGGCTGTAGGGGCAATTATCCAGGGCTGAAAGCTGCTTTACCTTCATAGCCTCTTTTAGTAAAGTGCAAAGGGAAACATAGCTCTGAAATAAGTCTTTTTTTTTTTTTTTCTAGACATGATTAGAACTTTTTACCTCTTTCTCTGACTCTTTACACATATGTGTAAGCTAAACATACAACTGCTGGAGGGGAAGTACTTTTTTCTTGTACAGAATGTTGACTTTTCACTGAAAGTCAGTCTCCTTCAGAAACAAAACATATTCATCTGAGAACCCAAACTTCTCTATTATAAGTTTTATTCCTTTTTTTTAACAAAAGTCAACATTTTCTATAGAAAGCTAATATTTGTGAGGCTTTTTGCACTAGAAAAGTTTAATTTCTTCATATATTTATACTCTAGAAAACTACATGAGCACATTATTTTCTGTCTGATTAATTGCTGAGGCAAAGTAGGAATAATTAAGACAGTCAACACACATGTTTTGGTATAGTCGGATATTTGGTAATTTGAATCTTTCAGGAACCAATCTGTGGATATTTTTGGTGTCAGTAATTCACTATCCTTTCCAGTAAAAGGACTTGGGATCATTAAATGCAGCTGGAAGGAGATAGATTCAAATCCCTTTAAAAGGAGGCAGTTGCTCACTCCACTGTGAGTTAAGCTGTGCTGCTCATTTCTGTAGAATGATGCAGATTCCCAAGGTTTCCAGCGTTTGAAGGAGACACTAAATAAATCCATGTAATATAATTCTTCTGAGTATTAGTAATGATGTATAAATTGTGTCTGGTTCAAGAAGACTGAGCTGCAAATGGTTGGAGGATGAGAAAACATTCATGGGAGTCATCATACATGTTGGTACTCCTTTCCTCCTAGCCTTCTTCACTAACAGATGCGGGCACTGGCAGCAGTGAGAGGGGATACTGCACCAGATGGGCTCCCTGATTCAGTACTTGTGCTCCTAAGTGCCCTGGTGTTCACTGCAGTGCTTTATGTGGCTGATATATAAACTGTGAAGCGCCTCTTGAAGGCACCTCGCTTCTCACTGATGTGTGTTAGAGCTGACACCACTCAGTACTCACCAGACCGGACTTTTCTCTCTGGAGTTAGAAATACCTGATTATCTATTTGCAAGTCCTGCCTCCTGCAAACAAGACACTGAGACTCAATTCAGTACTTCACAAAATCCAAACGAGGGGACTGAAAATAACACAGATTATACACAGAAAGGAGAAAAAAAAAAAAAAAAAGCAAAACCAAACATTTTAGAAATTGTAACTTTTAAGTTAGAAAATGGAAAAGGAAAATGTCAAAAAAAGGTCTTGCTAATCATAATGTTTTGCTTCGTAGGTAAATGCATCCCGCCAAGAAACCAAACTAATGGAAGAATGTGACCAACTCATTGAAATAATCCAGCAAAGACGACAAATAATTGGAACCAAAATCAAGGAAGGAAAGGTAAAAGCTCTTCTTCTTTAGATCATGAGTAGGTCAACACTGTTTCCTTTTGATTGCAGCTTTTTTGACTGCAGATATTATTAGCAGAAATTTGTGAAAGTTCTTGTGTAGTCCTTGGCCACTGCTACTTTCGTGTAAAGAAGAATGAAATCCTTGAAGGTTATTATGCTAGACTTCACCTGTTTATTTGGCATTTGTTTTACTACAGATGATTATGGATTTTAAGGATAAAACCAGGAATGTTGTCATGATTGCTAAATGACAATTAAATTATGTCCATTTAATGTTTCCTTCACTCTGTTATGGGCCTGACAGGATTTCCCCCAAAGTTTTAACTTTCACAAAATGTCACAGCATATAGAATCATGTCTCGCAATTATCTTTTTTTTCCTAAGTACTGTAATTGTTTATTCAAATACTATCACATAAAAATTTTGTTCCAGTCATTGTCATTCATGAGAATAACAATTCTTAACTTATTTACAAAACAATATATTCAGAAGTGTGCAAGAAATTAAATTACCTGTGCATTTCTAATTCCCAAAGTTCCAGGATTATTAGTAGCAAACACATTGAGATGGAAAAATCTCTGATATTCAAGTTTCAACATTTTTTGCTAACTTTTAACTCAGAAATGCATTAGAGTTGAATTAATGTTTTTACTTCCTACTTACAAGGTGTACTCTGTTTAACTCCTAAACTAACTAAGCCAGATATTGATTTTTCTTGTGTGGGAAAAGCTCAGGAAAGGAATAATGTCAAGAGCAGGTTAAATGGTTAATGTGGCTGTCAAGATATTCCAATTAACTTGAAATGAAAAGCCTGTAGGCAAGGGCTAACTTAAACACGTTTGAAACCACAGGTTCCTGTACACTGTGTGACAAAACCTGAATTTCCTCATGCTGCTAACAAAATATAATTCCCTTCAAATGAAGTAGATGGCCTTCTTCATCTTTGTTTTAACTCTGTTTCTCTATGCAGAGGGACCAGATGTGCTACCAATGAAGTAGAAAGCTTACTCTGTTGCTTGCAAAGATGTATTCTAATTTCCATTAGCATGGAAGATTTGTAATACAATTGATTCCAAATTTATTTGAATAGAGCTGTTATCAGAATCTGTCCCCATTATTTGTTCTGTTTTGTTGAGCTGAAAGTTATATCAGTGAAGGTCCAGTCAAGATCTGGAATGCTTTGACTCAAATGTGGTATATGTTGAAAGATTTCAGGGTCTCAAGAGACCCATGTGAAAAGCCACAGGAAATTCTGCCCAATGTATCTTCCTTTAAGGGGGCCTATGGCTAAGAGTCTTTCTGGAAGGTAGAGCATGACAAATTTCTTTATAGGACTGTAGGTGTGGCCACAGAGCTGGAAACACTCACATACTAAGTTCTAGCTGTGCCTGCAAGGCTGCAGATTCTGTTACACAAGTCTGAAAACCCTGTGCAACTCCATACGTAATCTCACCTATCACACAAACCCGATAAAATCCCACAGAACATGTAAGAAGGAAATATCAACCAGGTAAGAAAATCCTAGGGCAGATGTCATCCCTACCATTGCAGAAGTGGGTGGGGAGTGAGTGAGATGAGACTCTTCCTTTTTCATTTTATCATCTTCATCTTCTTGAAGATATAAAAAAATAATCAAGTCAAAAATATAGTTCATACATAGACATCACAAACCATGGCATGCCTTCTACTGCAAAAAACTCACAAGTTAACATTTCTTTTATTTCACTGTTTGCTTGTTAATTAATTAGTAAATAAAGAGACCAATTTTTTAACACTGAAGTGAACCTTTCCCTGGTTACACTGGTGTAGACTGAATTGTAATCTCTGCAAATGCACAGTTACAGGAAATATTATGGCATTAGTTCATCCTAGAAGCTGATCAAATCATTAGCATTACCAAAATCTGTGCAATCCTGCAAAGAGGAGAACATTTTCTCCTCTTTTTTGTTTCTATCTTTAAAGAGATACAAATGTTACACGACACAAATCATTTGGCCAGTGTCTTTTTGGGAAAGTTTTTCAAAAATGTTTATTTTCCTACTTGTTTCTGTTGTCAGATACATGCACTAAGATACCCTCATCGCTGCTTACAATGCCAATATATCTGAAAGACAGCTCAGCAACTTAATAGCTTGTGCCCTAATTCCTGAGATTGGGAATGTTATCTTGATTATAAATTTGGGTATTTCTGCCAACCCACTTGGTTGTTTGTTTCCTCATTTTGCATGTAACTGGGTCTTAATGTGCATTTCTAAACTCCAGAATTATTTAATTTCCTTCCTATTTCTTTCTCCTGTTCAAACTATGATCCTGATGTGATAACAAAGGGAAGGACTCCCAGACCTTTCAGGAACTATTGTAGTTCCTGAAAGTTTTGTTAGCCAGCATTGTCTTTAAATGGAGGACTGTGCCCTTCCCTAACCTTTCAGCTAATGATTACAGTCACATCTACTGTGTTTATCTCCAGCACATATGTTTGCAGTAATAATAATCAGCTCTCCAACACTACTGTGCTTTTGTCCAGTTAAAAATATCCAACAAGAAAACACCCTGTTTTACTAAAAGCATAAAATGAGAAGGTCAGGCATGTATTATTAATAGCATTGAAGTCTTTTTCTGCTAAGATTTATTTTCAGATTTTTTTTATGAAACTCATCTAAGTAGTAGGAAAAATGTAGTTCATCTGTAAGTAGCCTCCAACACAGATCTCATAATTTCAGGGGAATGCTTATCTAAATAGCCCTTAGTTATCATGTAAGCAGAAATTACCAGGAAATGACGTTCCTTCTGCTGGAAAATAGGCCAGCTGTGCTTGTTTTGGCTCTCCCCTGTTGTTTTCCATTTGGAAAATATTCAGGCAGAAAGGCTGTGCCTGTCCCTTATTAAAAATGTTACATGGCTAGATGGAGTTCACCACAAAGCTTGTGTGAAAGAAGCTCTTGTCACCAAAGCCATTCATCTTAGCTCCTCCTTTGCCCAGCCTTGCTTCTGAATTTCAAACCCAGTTTTGATTTGTGACCTTAGAGACATGACTGCTTTCCTGTGTTTCCACTCAAGGTGGTGAGGTTGAGAAAACTGGCTCAGCAGATTGCAAACTGCAAACAGTGCATCGAGCGCTCGACGTCCCTCATCTCTCAGGCTGAGCAGTCGCTGAAGGAGAATGATCACGCTCGCTTCCTGCAAACAGCTAAAAGTATCACTGAAAGGTAAGGGACACTTTCCTCTCAATGAAAATGAAAACCTCACTTTAAGGCAGCTGGGTTGTCATAGTTTCTATATTGTCTTGTCACACCACAGATGTGGTCAAAGGCAGGGGGCTAGTTTACATATTCCCCCAAAATGCTGCTTCGTGCTGTACCAGAGTGGGAAGAACCTTACTCTAATGCTAAATCCAAACATCCCTTTGAGAAGAGCAGCAGTCAAAAAAGGGTGCAAATTAAGAGTTAGAACAACAACAGCATGCGCAAGTGAAAGAGGTAGAATGGTTGCCAAGCAGATGTCTGATGTTAAACACACTTAAAAAAAAAAACAGGTTTATGGCTGAAATTCCTACTTCATGAGAAATTCTGAAATTGAGAAAGAAATCAGGCTGTAAGTACATTCCTTAGAAGAAACTGGGAATTATCTTAATGGATTCATATTCTTCATAAAACAGCAAGCTACAAGATAATGACATGTGTAACTTTGTGAACCTGCACCATGCATCTCGAAGAGATGGAGACTCAACAGTCCAGGGGGTTTGGAAGTTACGGCAGTTGCTGTGTTGCATCCTGGGATGCAGGGAATTTCTTCTCCTTTCAGGATCCTGGTTCCTCTTCAGCATGCCAGATACATCAAGGATCCCAAGGATAAGGACCATGCTGTCAGAAAATTTGGTCTGGTTTTCAGTGCAATGCTGTGAATGCTGAGACATTCCCACTGAGTTTTTCTGATGAAAAAATATTCTGCTGGAATATCAGCTGTTTAGAAATCAATCAGAATTTTTTTTCAAAAATTTTAAAATATAATGAAAGGAGAATATGGACAACAAAGAAGAAAGACATCAAAAGTATGCTTTTTATTATTTTTTAAAATAGCTATTTTTGGTATTTCTGGGTTCACATTATACCTTCACATTTTCCAGCCAATTTCCACCAAATCCAAAGCGTGAAATTCTCTGCTCCTATTATGCTGGGGCTTTTTTAACTCTATCACTTACTCTGGTGTGCTGTATCAGTTTTCATTAAAGCTAATTATCAGTTTATAAGTCAGCCAGCAACAGTGGGTTGCCTGTTACAGGTTTAGAGAATTGAAAATCAGTTGAAAAAGGCAAGGCCAGGCAAGGCCAGGCAAGGCCAGGCAAGGCCATGAGTTATATGTTGTCTCTCAGACCATGGTTTGTATTCTCTCCCCACACAACTTTATGGCATCCCACTTGAAGCCAGTAGTAAAACTACAAGTATCAAAAGCTGAAGGTGGGGGGCTGCCCTTTTTTCCAGTATTTAGCAGAACCAGCAGTAGGGCAGAAACCTGTGGAGACACAGCTTTCTAACTGACTACCAAGGAATATTCAGAGAAGCTCCATTTTGAACTTGTAAGCAGGAACAGTTGCATCATAAATACAATCACAGGAGGGACACTGGGAGAGCAGAAATGAGACAAGCTGACATATGTGCCCAATCAAACTTAATTCTTGGCTATCACAGATTGATGTCTGTAATGACATGGCTGAGAACATCCTGAAAATCAGAGAATTATTCCAAGCAGTGAAAAAACTGAGGGTAAAAAAACACCAAGTGCTCGCAGACAAATTGCAAATGGAAAAAGAGGCTAAATAGACTTAATAAATTATTCCTCACAAGTAACTCTCTTAGTTCTCATGTGGTGAGCAACATTTTGTTCACTTTTAGACTGCTCATGTAACAGTCTCACCAGGGCTCAGAGCTCCAGCAGCTAAAGCAGTCTCCTGAAATCATGCTCATTGCTTTTCTTCATCCACACATTTCAAAGTAATTGCAGTATAATATTCTTTGTTTTAAGCACAACAGGTAACTACACAAGCAAAGCCATTACATGCACTCTGATGATTTAGGTCATGCATTATTTACAGTGTGTGAAATGCATTTATCCTAGAAAAACCCTTTCCAATCAAGCACAGTGTCAGTNAGTGTGTGAAATGCATTTATCCTAAAAACCCTTTCCTAAAACCCTTTCCTTTATCCTAAAAAAACCCCTTTCCAATCAAGTACAGTGTCAGCGTTTACAGTGTCAACAGTAGGCAGAATTACAGGATGAAATCAATCCTCTGAACCTAATATGGTGACATGGTGTCTGAAATATTGAATTGTTGATCTCACCAAAAACTGACTGTAACACATGTAAATACAGAGCACCCTTTGCATATGCCCAAACAACAGTCCAAAAAGACCTGGTGATATAAAAAAAAAAAATCTGTCCTAGGATCTGCTTTAAATGAAGTCCTACATCCACAGCTGCAATAAAAACAATGCTGAAAACTGTATAACAAGAATATTCACTAGGAAAACTCCTCAGCTCAGCTTTTGAAAACTGTTCTGAAGACAATGAGATGTACAGCTCAGTTTTTGTTTTCCTTACTGTATTTTACTAAAATACTACACAAAAAAAAATACTATAAAATAGTCCTTAGTAAACATTTGTCCTGGAGTCATTTCAGTCCTGTCTACAGAAAAAGAATACTCTAATTTGGGAAAATTTTAAATTGAAGCAATCAAATATTTTGATCAGACATGCGTCATGAATGACAGGGAACAGATATGCATTGCATGCACGGTTGTCTGTTTACCTCCAAACTGGAACATTTTGCCCAGTTTCTGTTCTATAGCATGAGATTTAATGATCTGTCTCCTTAAACCAGTCAAACTTTCTATAAACATATGTAGTATCTAGGTCTCCAGAAATATACATTTTGAGATACCAGGCTGAAGGGTCTGAAAAATGCTTCCTCATGGCATTTTTCTTGTGAAAGTTCATCTCTTTGCATTAGTACACCTGGACAGAGAAAATGTGGATGTAGATCCTGAAATGAGGTAGGTGAGGAAAATTTTCAGTTTTGGAGGAAATGTAAGTCTGCACACATGTTTTGCAGGGAAAAGCCTTTTAAAATAAACCATGCTGACATCTATTTGTTTTATCTCCCTCCTGTGCCTTTTGAAGTTAACAGCAGTGTGCTGTGCTGAACAGCTGAGGAGGTGTGGGGACTGCACCAAGCCCTTGGGACATCAGTGCCAAGGCACGCCTGGAGCAAGGAGCTGCTTAGGAAAGTAAGGGTTGGGAGAGATGCAGCATCTGTCAGGATTGCTTAAAACATAGCTAATTATAGTGCTCTTTCTTCTTTGGTCCAATGGGTGATTGAAAAGAAGAATTTAAGGGATACTGTTGCTTAACCAATATTTTGTTAAAATCTTATCTTACACTGCGTGTTAGGCCTAAGCTCAGTTTAAAAAAAATTATTGGAGATCTTGCTCTCAAAAATAAAAGGGGCAGGAGAAGTTCCTAACTTAAACCATATAAATAAAAGACATGTAGAAGCTTTTGTCAAGCTTTTTGAGAAGCTATAAAAATCATACTGATCAGGTCCACCTTGATTTGAAAGTTGTTGTGTCTTGAGTGCTAAAAGACATTTTTCTTTTCATTACAGGGTTTCCATGGCAACTGCATCCTCCCAGGTTCTAATTCCTGAAATTAATCTCAACGATACTTTTGATACTTTCGCACTTGATTTTACCAGGGAGAAGAAATTGTTGGAATGCCTTGACTACCTTACAGGTACTTCTTTTTTCTTGAGGTGCTACTATTATGTATTCCTCATAAAATTGTAGTGATAGTATTTTCTTCAGTCCTACCTGTGCTTGCAACTTCGGCTGATTGCCAGGTGCTCACCAAGCCCCTCTCACTCCACCTTCCCAGTAAGGGGAGAAAATAAGATTAAAACTCATTGGTTGAGATAAGGACAAGGAAATCACTCAAGAATTACTGCTACAGGCAAAACAGACTCAACTTGGGGAAGATTAATGTAATCTATTGCAAATTAATTGTAAAAGTAGGACACAGAGAAAAATAAATCTAAAAAAACCTTTCCCCCACTCCCTCCTTCTTGGGCTCAGCTTCACTCCCAGCTCTTCTACCTGCTCCCCACCAAGTGGCACATGGGGATCTTTTTTGACAGAGATAACCCTTGCAGCCCAGCCACTACCAAAACCTTGCTACAAAAACCAAATACACTCTCCCTCATAATCCTGAATATATTACCTCCAGCTGCCCCAGAATGCCCCAGGAATCATTAGGTGCTTCAAACTATTGGGATGTGTTTCCTACCTCCTCACCTTGCATTCTTCACCACTAGCGTCAGGAAGTGGGATTGATGAACGGTTAAAAGCCACTGCTGCAGAGTGAAGAGAAAGAACAGCTGGAGCTCAGCCTGGAGCAGCCAGAGGAGGGAAAGCAGGGACCAAACCCAGTTTCCCAGGAGATGGATGCTCCAGGTGTTATCCCCTCCCTTGGGGCTGCCTCCTTGCTGCAGCAGATTGCTCCCTGGCAGAGTTCCCATGAGCAACCAGAAGCTGCTGCAGCAATCAACATCACAGGCTCAGCAGTGAAAGATGTTTTCTCATGTCGGTGACACTGTGTATTTCCCCCATCACAGAGCTGGGGGATCTGGCTGTGTCTGGAACTAGAGTGCACACAGTGTGCTCTGAGCCAGGCCGTGGGGTGGGTTCTCCACAGCAGAACCCCACCTCGTTTAACAGATCTTTGGCCTGAAGAAACCCAAAGAATTAGACCTTTACTGAAAGCCTGAGTAATGTGCAGTCTCAGAGTGTACAATGACTCACAAAGAGAAACAAATTACAGTAATTTAGGATGTTTTGATTTCAATGCCAGAATTAGAACAATTCATTCCAGCTCAATTGAAAACAGAAGAGATGTGGTAGGTTTTTATTTTTCAGGGTCTTTAAGCATCTGCTGTTAGCAGCAAGAATTTGCAATGAAAGGCACAAAGCACTGTTGGAAAAGCATTGGAAAACACTTCCTGGGTCCATTCACTTGTCCCAGTTTGCAGAGGGTGTACTTGTGTTAGTTCAGGACAATGTGAGGGTGCAGAGTCTCCTCATTGCCAACCACTGTAATCTTTTCCATGCGGAGGGCTGGCTTCTGGCTTTTCTTCAGAGGAAAGGCTGAGAAAGTCAGGGCTGTTCAGCCTGCAGAAGACAGGGCTCCAAGGAGACCTCATTGTGGTCTTTCAATGCTTAAAGCATTTTGGTAGGGTCTGTTGAGACAGGACAAAGGGTAGTGGTTCTAAACCAAAGGAGGGTAAGTTCAGAATACATGTAAGGAAAAAATATTTAAAATGAAGGTGGTGAGACAGTGGAACGGGTTGCCAGAGAGCCTATATAGGTCCCATCCCTGGAAACATTCAAGGGCAAGTTGGGCAGAACTCTGAGCAACATGTCCCTGTGCACTGTCTGGATACCGGGCCAGAAGACCTTTAAAGGTCCCTCCCAAACCAAACTATTCTCTGACTCCGTGATTCTATGAATAAGTGAACAGATTAATACTGGGAAGAACAAGACTGTGTGCATGCACAGGGCAGCAGCACCCCTGCCTGGTAGAGCTATGGGGTTCTTGCTGTACCTAAAAGGGAAATTTTATCTGCAAGGAATTTCTTTATCACTGTGTGACAGATGAATACAATCAGTATCTAACACATATTCAAGTAAATAAAACAGTAATAATGTGATAAGAGCAATTTTAGCTTCTTATACAGTACCAGTGAGATGTTATGGTGTCTGCCTCTCTCCAAATCTGCAGGAATTTTGCCATGATGTTGAGCATTCACTCATTGAGCATTCACAATTATAATTCAAAATTATAAAAATCCAAGGAAACGAAAGGAAGAATTAAAACAAAAAACAGTATCATACAGGCAAAACAAGGTCCCATCCCCGGGCTCATTTGCCCCAACCTAGCAATCTACCTCTAAAAGAATCAGTCTCATCTTCCTTTATAGTTGAAGAAGAGAAATAACCATCTCATTTTGAGGCATATATATCGAGGCAGTTGATTCCATTCTGGAGTTGTCTATTTCTCCCAGTTGTCTCCAAACAGAGGACAGATCTACTCATGCAAATGCAGATAACTGTGGTTTAGATCTGTAAAGTTATATGAGGGGAATTCTGTCTAGCACTCTGTTCCTGCACCCCTCAGGTCTTCTCTCCTTTGTACATCATACGTCAATATTATCAGCCTAATTGCTTTATACTGCAGAAAACAAAGATTATATCTGTATCAAAATGGAGGGTTGTCTTGCTACGAAGATATTTTCTGTGATCCATCATGATGGCTGTGTCATTTACATAGCTCCTTCTCTGCCTTTTTCCTAACTCATCCACAGTCTTAAAAAATTGCTCACAATGCAGTCTAAGGAAACTTGCATATGTATCAAGCATTTTACCTTTTTTTTTCCTAACAAACCATTTTTATCCTTACCCTTGATGCCCAGTGAAAAACAGTTCTAGCTGGCTTTTCTTCACATTAATAAATAGCATACGGCTACAGTGGCAAAATGTAAAGCACGTGTCCAAATTATCTGAGCATAATACGCAATTTATACAGACAGAATACATTTATGTAAATATATGTATATAGGTATATATGAGATATGGGTATATATATATAGATATAGATATAGATAGATAGATAGATAGATAGATAGATAGATAGATAGATAGATATAATCCCAAGAGTAAAATGCATTTGGTTATTCTCTACTGTTGTCCAGAAACTCCAGAGAAAGATTTATATTACTCCTTTCAGACTGGTGCATAGAATTTTCATAGATCATAAAATGAACGCTTTGTGACAGAGTAAATTAGGCTTTACTTTTATCACGTTTCACAGTTAAGTAAAACAAAGACCATTTGTACATCCTAGTCATAGATCTATGCTGTGAATTAAGTGAGGAAGCCTACCTTATAACTATCATCTGTACTGCTTCTGAACAAAATGTCAAAACCTAAATTCCAGCTTCATTATCTCTGCTGTCAGTTGCTTTTGAAACAACTGACCTTGGCTGTCTCCTGGAGATTTTTTCCTGCTTTGGTTCTTCCCAGTGTAATATTTGTCAGATCTTCTTCATCCTCCATCTCCCCAACCCTATCTTTCTTTCTTCCCAGGCTATTTCTTTACTGAAGACATAAATTTAACTAGTTTGTGCTTATCATTTACGTAGATGTCTGTCCAAATCTTCTGCTATCCAAATAAAATCTCTGATATCTTTCTGAAAGTTGCCAGCCAGACATTGAGATATCAAGCTCAGTATATTAAAACAATACTTTAAATCTTCATCTGACTGTTCTATTCACTGTATGTATAGGCTTGATGTCTTTTGAAAGCATTCTTAAGTTGTGCAAGTTCTTCATCTGGAAATCATCTTTTTCTAAACATGTATCTAGCTAGATCCAGATAATACATATGACTTGCAAACCCTCTGCACAATATTACTGGTGGAAGGACTTTTTATGTCCATTGTGAATCAAAAATGTTTGGTTTGTGTCTTAATACTTTGAAATCAATTGCAGGAACATCTATTCTTTGGCCTTGCAATTTGCCCTACTTCAGAAATCCCATCTGATACAATGATAAGTTTCCTTCATCCATTACTTCAGTATGACTGCACAAAGAAATACATATTGCCTAGCACATGCCAGCGATTTTTTCACACAGAAACAGCTTCGTTATGGAAACTCTTCACAACCTGTCTTACTGCTTAGCTCTTTCAGCACTGAAAGATCAAAACCAGTTGAAGTCCTGGAGGACCATCTACGTCTAGATGGCTGTGTAACTGAGCCCGTGGTACCAACGTGTACATGACATGTTAATAATACATAAAATTTGTATTCACATGTGATGTAACTGTGCCTTTCAAATTCCTGCATGCTGGTTCGGTCCAGTGTCATGATACACGATGGAGTCAGTAATGAAAATCTGAGAGAGGTTCAGAGCAGCTTCTGCAACTCCCTCACAGTCATGCCAGCAATATGGATATTTCTAGCACCATTAAGTCAAGCAGATTGCTTAGGTCTTCTGTTTGTTACTCAGGATCAAAATCCATAAGGAACCTTTACAAAGTCAATTACTGCATGACAGCAGGGAGAGAGAAACTGAGCAAACAAAATGAATTTGAGGTGGTTTTAGTCAATCTCTGTGACGTTGTGCTTAGGATTTAGATAGAATCTCAATAGGCACCCAGGAGGCACTGCATTCATGCTGGGATTCACCAGGGAGAGTGTCCCTAAACTGTCTCTCGGGTGTGTAGACCTTGTGAGACATGCATTCTACTTCAGAGCAAAAGCTGTGCAGATGACATGGAAAGGCAGGTGTATTTAACTGGGTTGAAAGGGAGTAGTTATGCTCATGAGATCAGTTACTGCTGAGAGTAAATTTAAGAAACTGCATTTCTAATATTAATGCCTTTCAGGCATTTCAGGTGTGGTTACTGACTTTTTAAGTGTGTTTACTCAGTTTCGAGTCAAAATGAAGTAAAACAGCCTTCACTAATGATTCTTCTGCCTTGTGAGAGAGAGTTGATTCACAAAAGCTGGTGAATGTAAGTCTGAGTGTCTGAACTCGTTACCACTCCCAGATATTTTCTCTGATTCTCTATGGAGAAGTGTACTATGTCTTCCACTGCTGTGCTGGAAGCATACTGGGCTTCCCCTCTGGAGCAGTGGTGAAGCACACCCGAGTCAGGAAGGGGAATTTGCTGGTGCAGCCTTGAGATCACTGGAGTCTTTGAGGAGGTTTTCCTGAGGCACCGAGCTCTGTAACAGTACTGGTGAATTCCATAACCAAATCACTTACTACTAAATGCAATACTGAAGCTAACTGGTTAAGGTCAATCTCTTTAATTGCATTACAAGTTTACACTCTCTAAAGGAGTATGTGCTGTGGAATGATGAATTTGGCAGTCAGACTGCTAAATTATTTTGTTGTACAAAGCATCTGAATGTAGACTTCCCTACCTTTCTGTAGGAGAAGCAGGTGTATTTGTTTTATTCTGATTGGTTTATGAAATGAATGTTGCCAAAGAGCTTAATTCATGCTGTATATTCTCAGGTGAGTGTGGGTTAATCACAAGAGCCAGGGAAAATATGTCCTACTTAGGTCAAATCTCTCTCAGTCATTTTCATTACTTGAAGGCCTGTCAATTTCCAGCTATAAGGCCAGGTGTGCATATGAAAAGCAAACTTAGGCTGCCATTTTCAAAGAAGTTGAAGATGCTTAGGTGTTATTGAAATGCAGCTTACAGTTAAGTAAACCTTCAGTAATTTTTGCTTTCCATAAATTAATATTTATTTTCTGTGTTGAAATAGTAATGAGTACATTTCCCAAGTAAAATATTTTGTTGTTAGGTACAGGAGATGACAGAAGAAAATTTTAGTTGAACACCAGCAGACAGAAAAAATGGATCTACTTGTATATTTGTAATTAAGACTTGTTCCAGTTTTTGGCCTTTGAAGGACAGGCAAAATTTTGAAATGAAGCCCCAGCTAGGAAGAAGAAAATTTAAAAACCTCCCGTGATTGTTCTACAGGATACATTTTTGGAACATAGCTGATATTACCATTAGTCTTTTCAGAAAACTGTGGACATTTATTTTCTACGTTTTGATTATATTCTTCTCCTGTTCTTATTTGAGTTTTATTTGTCTTTCTCTTCATTAACACACATCTGTCCCAAGGGTTTGTCTGACAAGTTAAAAAGAGGCTTTGGTTGTCTTCTGTGATTCAATATTTAGAGCATCATAAATCATGGCCATATCATGAAACATATTTTAACATTTCCTTATGCCCCTTGGTTAAAAGAGGCTGCCTGGAAATGTGTCTGCCCTTTAATCCTTGGAACCATACATCAGTGTACCAGAGACATGATCTATAAAATTATTAATGGAAAATAAAATATATGTTTCATAAAAATAAGATGTTGCAAAAGTAAAGGTGGAATTCCTTCAGAGGGACTTTTTTTGAGGCTATTATTTGTGGCTATCAGAGGTTAAAAGCTGACCAAA
>VZRQ01004001.1:377118-422443 GCA_013397975.1 Machaerirhynchus nigripectus | reverse complement strand
AAAAAAAAAAAAAACAACAACAAAAAAAAACCCACCAAAACTAAACCACAAACACTTACAGTTGCTTTTCTTTTCCTTTAATACAGACATATTTTGTTTGTTTCAGCTTGAGTGCTCTCCTTCATTCTGTGACAGCTGGGAGAAACACTATTAAGCACAAGGATTTGTTATTTTTCTTTTCATGATGTGTCTTGTAGGGAAGGTGATTTGGAATGAAGCTCCCACTGAGACAAGGATGTGGGAAAATCCACCAGCCCTTCAAAGAGAGACTCATTTCTTTGTTATTTAGGTGTCTGGCTTTTTAAAGATTGCAAACACGAAAATTTAGACCTAAGTAATTTGCTTCAAGTTTCACTTCTTTAAGTAGTTCTTTAAAACAAACATGTATTAATATGGGAAAAGACTGTATATCTTGCTACACAGGGATCTTGCCTGTTGATTAGAAAAAAAAAGAGAGAGAGAGATACAGAAGGCTCCTGGGTGACTATTTGGTTGTAATATTCATACAGTCATTATGTTATGATAGGAACTATATTTAATCCTGAAAAAAGTGAATTTTATAGCCAGCAGAAATTATATGCATCTGTATTAGAAAGGATAGCTAAGAGATCAATAAAAATTGAGAAGATTGAGCATTAAAGTGTGAGTTTTGGAAGGTTCCCCAAAATTATATTTTTGCTAATGAGTGACAGATCATAGTGTGGCCTGGAGGGGGGCCAGGAAGGATGCACCACCACAATACCACTTATGGAAATGTCTTTAAGATAGGCCGGGCAAACTCTGCTTTCAAGTCAACAGTGAAAAGTGTTGACCCTCTCTCTTGACATGCGTCAGTGAAATTTCGATAAGTTTGGTGAAATGGTCAGAACAATCTTAGAAAAAATAATTTGTCATTGTATCTACCTAATGTGACTACCAATACATCATTTGTTCTAGGCCATCTGAAACTAAAGCTACTTTAATACAAAATATTTTCAAAATCTGGAGTTCCTAGGTAGTTCTGTCGATATTCAGAATTCCTTTCTAACAGTTAATTGATAATCACAGTTAGTACTGGAATTAGTAAAAAGTTGTTGAAGTCTGTTGGATGATATTGCTACAAACTCATGCATCAACTACATCCCCTAATCTCAGGGGAGACGGGAAATACTTCGCTGATTGTGCCTCCTGTGTTGTATCTCACAGCTCCCAACCCACCCACCATTCGAGAAGAGCTCTGTACAGCTTCTTATGATACCATTACTGTGCACTGGACATCAGATGATGAGTTCAGTGTGGTCTCTTATGAGCTGCAGTACACCATCTTCACTGGACAAGCCAACGTTGTTAGTGAGTATAAACCTTCTCTTTTCTTGTTGTTTCTTTATGGCTTCTATGTAAACCAAGTGTCTTTAAAGACAAATATATTCCTAGGTCAAGAAAAAAAGGAAAAATTATTTTCTAGAAAGATTTAAAGCCAAAATTTTCAATCCAAACCAATAATGATTTTTAAAGTATTTAATATTCAGAATTACTTCAGTTGGAATTTCTTGTGTCTTTTCTGGAAGTGCTGTGTATTGGGAACTTTTGAAAACTAAACCCAGCACAAGTATTGTCTATATTAACAGGACTTTTCTCTTGCGTCCCAAGTCCCTTTTTGCAGATGCAGCAAGTTCAAAGACCTCAGTTCCATTGTCTGCACTAGTCAGACAGTCTGCATGTGGGAGCCTGTGTTGAACTGGTCATTAGTTAGAACTGCAGCCCCACTGTCATTTATATAAACTTGACATCTGGACCTCTGTCTGAAATACAGATTAAGTCCTTCCCTCTGATTTTTACTGTCTTCAAGGCTACAAAGCATAGGTCTCAGTGAACTACAGGCTAAGTCAGAAAACATCAGCGGAACAACAACTTAGATGGTAACTTGGTTTTACTTAACGTGATATTAACAAACATATATTTTGCATCATAGCACATTTTTTATGAGTACACTCTATGTTTTGAGTCTGTGACTTTCTTTAATGACCGAATTTACTTATTAGATTTTAGATTGTTTTATTGTTAAATAACTGCTCATCACAAAAAAAAAATATTGTCTAATCTTTAGTCAGGAAGTTAACGCTTCTGGGTTCAGTATTCTGCAATCATTGGGATCATTGACTATGAATTTGGAGAAGTCATTCAATTTCTTCCTGGTCCCTGTATATATAATGGGAATACCACTAGCTGACACATACTTGTCTTATTAAACAAGGATTCTGACATGAGCCAAATCAGTCAAAATGTGGAGTTTGTTCAAGTCAACATATATTTAGATAGACAACTCATTGCCACAGAGGGCTGGTGTGCTTTAGAGTTCAAGAGATTCCTGGACAGATCGTGCAAGAAAAATACACTCAGAACAATGAAGTGCAATGAAGTGGCTCTGGAAGTCCCAGAGCTGTAAGCTGTTGAAGCCTGGGAGAGCATGGTGAGAAATGATCAGTGTGTGCTTTCCCTGTTCCTTAAAACCTTCTTACGCCCTCACCTTTTTCCACCATCAAATACCCTGGGCATGCACTGAGCTAGAAAGGCCTAGTTGTGAGACAGGGCAGAAATGTTTTTCTTCTTGCAAAATTTGTTTGTAAGAAGAAAATCTACTGAGATACTTTGATGAAACTCAGTGCTGTGGGCATGTTTACGTGCTCTGTGTCAGTGGAAAAATTGTACGGTCTATGCCAAGTTTGAGTACTGAGCCAAACTCTCCCACTGACTCCTCTGTCACTGTGTGCACCTCATCTTCTCCATCACTAAGCAGGAGTTTGGTTTCCAAGCCATCTGAAAGGATATCTGAGGATTCATGTGCTGGCATCTTAACACATTTTGTAAGCAGCATACGTGAACGTATTATAGTATTCAGGACTGCCTAAAAAAAAAGAAGATGGATTATTGAAAATTAGATCAATGTTTTGTCAAAACCTCCACTTAGTATTTCCATTAACAGCCTGATTTTGAAGAACACACTGGAAAATTTAAGGCTGCTGGAAAGACCAAATAAAGTTCAACCCATGCTTCTACATTTCAGCAAGCTGGATAATAAAAAAATCTGATAGTAGTTTTGAAAAAATTGAAGTGAGATAGATAAGGAAGGAAAAGCTTCCCTGATCAATCACTACTAAGCAGAAAGGACTTAATGATAAGACAGTGTGATGCTTGTTTTCTAGTCCATTTTTGTCTATGGCTTGATGTTGTGCAAGTCAATTACTGGCATTATGTGTGAACATGGTAGCAGAAAAAGGTGTGCTATTTCCACCCTTGGGATGTGGGATTTTACTCCTTGCTTACTAGTGAATAAATAAGAAGGTATTTCTATTTTTGACTGCACTGTAGGTTTCCCACGTGGAGGCAAAAGCTTTGATCTGCAAAACATGTTTCAATAAGTCTCCTTTCGGGGATACAATATAATTTTCAAGCATAGCATGGAGTGCTCAGTATGCAGTCTGAAATTTCATATCACTTTTCAAATATAGAGTAATTAAAACTTTGAAGAGAAAACAAATTAACACTGTAAGAAACTTTGTTTACAAAATGCTCTGAAGACTTTAAATGAAAGTAGAAAGAAATGAAAGAATGGCCCTTTTTTTGGTGTTATTTTTGGTTTTGTTTTGTTTGGGGGTTTTTTTGTTTTGTTTTGTTTTTTTAAGAGAGCTAGTTCTTATGCAAATATCCTGGTTTAATTGAAAACTATAATGTTAACCCAAATTAAATACATGCTTGTATTATTTGTGAAAGGCCTTTCTATATGTCGTAAAGCTTTTTTTTAAATTTTCATTATTTAATATAGACTTGAACACCTCCAATTATGATCTTCCTGCCAACATGCTACAAATCTGCCTGGGTTTGTAAAACGTGAGACTCTCTCAGTCATTCCAAATTAAACTGGTACTGGAGATTTGCCCACTAACATCATCGAATCATAGGATCACTTAGGTTGGAAAAGACCTCTAAGATCTCTGAGTCTATCCATTAACTTAACACTGCCAAGTCCACCACTAAAACATGGCCCTAAATGTCATATCCACATGATTTTTGAATACCTCCAGGAGTAGTGATGTCATCACTTACCTGGGCAGTCTGTTCCAATGCTTGACCAGCCTTTCCATGAAGAAATTTCCTAATATCCAACCTAAACCTCCCTTGGTACAATTTGAGACCATTTCTTCTCGCCCTGTCAATCCCATGCTCATTTTACTCAGAACACTGCTTGGATGTTTATTCACTTTGTTACGTTATATTCTTGATCCTGAAGAAGGATTTAAGATCCCACCTGTTACAAATGGCTTTCCAAGGCTGTTCTTAGAATATCAGAGTGTACCTCAGTAGTGCAGCTGAACACAGAGAGCTTCTGTCACTGTAAGTGGCATTAGCAGGTGCTGCACTGCAGCCTTCATGTTTTGATGAACTGAAGATAGGTTTGTGGGGTTTTTTTTAATCCTGTTTTAATGAAATAGACTTTGGGTTAGCACAAATTTCTTCCTATTTATGGCATATGCATGCTATTGCACGTAACTGTATTTTTATTTCTCTGTCACATCCCAAAAATTTCCACTGGCATTGTGTGTTACCTGTAGCAGATAATGTAAACAGGCTCATAGAATGACTTCAGTTCCGTGTTTTTGTAGCTATGAATTTGTCACCAGGGAGTAGCTCGAGCACTGCATTAAACCAACAAGCTTTTTCCCCTGAGACAATAGGAATCACTTTGCATACATACCCACCTACCGTGCTAATGGAGGCTGTTATTTTGGAATCTGCTTCTTAAACCACATTGCCAGCCTGACTGCACTTTCCACTCACAGTACATTTCCCCCACCAGAGGCATATATCATCCAGAGATTGCTAAGAATTCAGTAACAAAAACAAGCAATACTATGTTTTCTTAGTATATTTTCTATCCAACATAATCAACTATATTCTTTTTTATTAACTGAAAAATTGGAAAGTTAACATTTGGTGGCCAAGGTCCAAATAGAGTATTTCATTTGAATCCTATTTCATACAGGAAAGATTATTTCCAAATGTGGCCAAACTTCTTGGCTGTTGAACGTTTCGCAGACCTGTTTTGTGAATACTAGCAATATGGAACTTTAGATTAAGTAGGCTTTTACTAAAGCAGTTGTTCTCAGAGTTACACCATTTGTACATTTGCATTTCTGAGAGGCAGCTAATCACCTGCAATCTGAATATGGTAAAAGCTTTTAAAATTACTTTGTCACTAGCTAACTAACATGAATTATAATTTCATTATCCCATTTCAATAGATTTTCAAGTATTCATTGAGTATGCCTTTTTTTAACATCATGGATTTGTTATAGTGTGTTTCTGGATGGTTCAAATTTTCCTCTAACTCTGATACAAGATTCTTCAGGAAAAATACATCTCTCTCTTGACAAAAAGCGGTAAATCCTTCTCTCTTACCTGGTAAAAGAAATCAGGGTTAATTAGTTATACAGTCTAATTTCTAAAAAATCACCTTGTCAAGGATACAGTGTACCACTGTCAGAACCTTTTCACTGTTACAGGACTTCTCTTCCTTTGAGAGAGGATAAAAGTTTTTTGAAGGATCTAAGACAATTAGGACCCCAAGCTTCCATTAAAAAAGGTGAATTTATGATTCACCAATTAATTTTTTAATATTCTAGCCTTTGTCTTTTTCTGGAAGTTTTATTTTATTAAAAACAGATTCCTTGCAGTCTTCAGATTTCTACTGAAGATTTTAGTGAGAATTTTTAATGACACAAAAGCAAATTTGGGATAAAATGAGGAAAACTTCTGCCTCTTTAAAAGTATAAAAAGAGTGTATTTCTTTTAAAAAATTCAACGTGTTTTGCAGAAATCCTGCATATATTTTTTTTCAATGGGAATGAAGAGTGGAGGTAGAGAGCTATCTCTTACTTTCACCTACCTTATTTGCTCTACCAATTTGAATTGGTAATAATTTATTTAAATAAAGAATTTTACAATAATTAAAATACGAGATTAAATAACCTTCCCATGACTTTTCTGCTCCTTTTCCAGTTTTCAAGAAAATACATTTTATTAAAATCTACCAGTGTAAATTTTAGGAGGATTTACACCTTGGGATTTTTCCCATCTGTTTTTTAAAGTGCATCAACAGCCAAGACCAGGGAAATAGCTTTACAAATTATTGCCTCCAGACTCTGAGAAACTTGTTTTGAAAACTCACACATCCTGTACGGACATCACTGTGCTCACTGCACCATTCCAGGATGTAATTTAAATTCTCTACATTTTTGTAGGCTACAGTTTTAAAATACATTGTTTTACCATCTGCATAACCCTGTAAAAAGTCCTGGGTTTTTGAAACAAGAAACCTGAATGTAGCCTGGATTAGGAGTGGGTAGAATAGGAGACCCTTGGCTCCTGCTGTTGCACCAGTGAGATGTGTGCTTTTCCACTTCACCTGCTGCCACAGGCAGGGAACTGAGGGGGCAAACACTACCCCCGGATGCCAGTGTGACCAGGCTGCCTGTTCATTCCCCTGAACTTCCTTAATCATATTCTTTTCTATTCAGAGAAGAAAGGCTGTCCTGACAGGGCACAACTGGAGACGAATTCTTTTGATGCAGTGACAAATTATTCTTTCATACGTAAAAGCTTAACTTGGCTGCCAATAATAACTATTCTCCCTTTTGAAGGAGTTTGGACTTGTGGTTTGGCATCATCAATACTTCATTCCCAGGATTTTTGAATCAAATTGCAATTAAAAACCTGTTATCAAAGAGCTTACACTCAGAAAGCACAAGAACATATAGTTGATCCCCTTGGTGCATAGGCAGGAGCTGAGCTTGTTGAGACAACAATGTTTGTCAAGCAAACAACAAGGTTTGTCAAGACAGTCACTGTGCATCCAACATTTATTGCACGTCAGTTGTCTGGGATACCCAAGATTGGAAGGACAAAGAAAAGAAACCTAAGGTGTATTCTGTCATCAAAGAGGATAGAGTTTTTCTCCAGAACACGAGTTGGGTCAAACAGGAGGTTTCTGGCTCTCTCTATGGACTGTGCAGAGAGATTGGGATAGGTTAGGTCCAGTAAGGGATTGTCTCAATGCAAAATCAATGTAGTGGTTCAGCTACAGAAGTGTACCTTTAATATCAGTGGCAAATTGGGAAAAGATGAGATTTCCTCTGAGTAGTCAGTGAAATATTTTATGTCAGGAAGCTGTATCCTTTATTTACTTTCTTCCTCATAGGAAACCCATTCACACACAGCCTAAAAAAACAAATATAATTTATCGTGTATGGCTCAGTTAAGGAAGACATGGACTGATGTTGCTTTAAGCAGTTCACTACCAGTGCTGGGCCCAACTGGGTTACCATGGGGTAAAATGTGGGGTTCTTCTTTTTCGTGAGAAAGGCAGATAATTGTTCTATGCAATCGTGTGTATATAGATATATATATATACGTATAAACTCATCTATAGATGAATGACTCATCTCACATCATTTTAGATACCTGAAATTAGAGATCTCACTTGTGGTGAGATCACCTAGGCTTCCTCTGTGGACAAGAAAAGAGAGGCACTTGTGGTTAGTAGGATGTTCATACCTGGGGAAGTGAAAGAAACTACTTACTGATTTCTGCCTCTCCTCAGAGTCCAGAAAAATAGGTGGGGCATTGTAGCTCTTCATTAGGTGACAAGATAATATGAATCCAGCCTGGAACTGTGCCACAGTTACCCATTAGCACAACAGGATGAATCTCTGTTCTGCCTGCCTCTCACAAATGCTTCGTAATGCAAGAGACACAAAATTCATAATACTTAGATTGAAATTTGGAATTTAAATTCTGTTTCTAATGATCTTTTGTTATGAAAAGCACATACCAAATTAGGTAGGAAGGAATCTTGCAGTATGGCCATGAATTGTCTATGAGTCTGCAAACCTGCATCACAGGTCTGTTTCTTTCAGGTTTTGTAACCAGTAGCCTTTAAATATTACATAAAGGTTCTTATTGTCTGATATGCAGAGCTGGATTTATTACTGAGTTCTAAAATATTCTCTTCATGAGTGGTTTGCTGACAGAATATTAGTTAAAACCTGAAAGCTGTCTGTAAATAACAACAGCTTTCATAATGTGTTCTATCCCCAGTAAAGACAGGGGCCAAGAAGTCTCTCAGGTTCCTAATCCAGTCAAGAATTTCTCTGTTAAGTTTTCCAGCTTTACATGTGTGCACACATGCATACACTTCCATTTGCATCTATTTCTAGCTGTATAACCATATAAAATGTTGTGAATAGATATACTCTTCATAAATGTTAATTTTTTTATTTATGTAAACATCTACAATAAGAGATTGGGCAATCCATTAGACCAGGAGTTGTTCCAAATATACAGAGAGTTGTATGTATGATTGACTGCCATTGCAGTTATACCACAGTAGGAAAAATTTATGTAGAATAATAAGTTCGTTTTAATAGAGTATTTTCCTGTTTTGATTATGATGTTGGTACTTCCTTATTTTACTTACTTCCTGCATATTATACTTCTGTGGTAGGCATCAAAGGTAAACCAAGTATAAACCAAAAAGTTTTATAAATGGAAAATTTTCCAGCTCTTTCCCAGCTGGCATCTCAGCATGTGGACATAAATCAAAAAGTTGCATCCATTAAATTTACTGGCTTAGACTACTTTCTGGCAAAGTCTGAAGTGCAAGAGCCAAAGGTTTCCCTGAAGCCCATGTTCTACCCTGTTTGGCCTCCCATGATTTGCTTCAGGTTCTGAAGAATGCATACCTGGGGACTGTCAGCCAAGGTGCCTCCCCAGCCCTCCTGGCTTTACTGCTTATGTTCATTTTCTGAGGTTTAAACTGAGTTCATTAATCCAAACAGTAGATTGATGGGATCCCCATAATCCTCCAGTTCTTAAGCAATAAAGAACGCCTTGTGTTGGGATATGAAAAATCTCAGACTGCTAGTGTCTCCACTGAGCCATTTCTTAAATGCCCACTTTTTATGGTTCACTTCACTTAGCAAGAACTTAAAAGGTACTTTGGCTGCAGGTTGATAAAATGAATTAGTGGCTTTAAGCAGTGGCTCAGTAAATGCAACAACACTTAAAAAGGTACAGAAGCAAAGTTCATATTGGTCGTTGGGTGCCTGGGAATGCTCTAAATGTCCCTCTGTTACAAAGTGTTTAGTGTGTTATGACTGATGCGCTCTGTTCGAAATTGCAGGTTTATGCAACTCAGCCGACAGCTGGATGATTGTTCCTAATATCAAACAAAACCACTACACAGTGCATGGGCTGCAGAGTGGCACGAAGTACATCTTCATTGTTAAGGCCATTAATCAGGCTGGCAGCCGGAGCAGCGAGCCTGGCAAGCTCAAGACAAACAGTGAGTAACACAGATCAGGATGCACGAAGTCTTCTCCTTTCTGGCCTTCCTTTTTAGGTCTGATCTTTGAAAGATGCAGGAGGACAGAGAAGTTTAACTTTTTTTAAGTGCTTTCTAAAATGGAAGCCACTTAACGTAATTCAAGATTGCCTGAGTCTTCAGTATCACAGAAAATATGTTAGGGTTTTTTTGAGAGATACATCTGTAGCTTGGTCACTGGAAGTATCACACAGGAACCATGCCATCACATATGAAATGGTTGAAAATACTCTTTTGTGGTTTTGTTTTAATATCCTCTCTATTCTTTTCCTCTACAAAGCAAAAACTTTCCTTATGTTTGCAGTAAAACATTTTATTTTTGTATAGTGTTCATAAGATAATTGCTAGTCTAATTTTATCCTCCAAAATTATCTCTTTTTTAGGACATTGGAAGACTTCTTACATTCAACCCCCTCATTCTTTTATGGAGTTCAGAAAGGTGATAGAGTAGTCAGAGATCCCACTTCAAAAAAACAATGGTTATTCAAATTATTAGCAGATGTAGAATAGCAATTTTAAGACTACTTTTCATCTGTTTTTTCCTCCTGTCCCAGCTAATCCTTCAGTGATATAGTCATCATGGGCAGCTCTGAGGGCTGGAAAGGAAGCACTGGGATTTGTGCATCCTCTGAAACTGCTTATTGTAGGGGAGGGTGCCTGAAGAGGGGTGATAGTGAATGGTGAAAGGAATCTGAAGAGAATGGCATGTACACCTTTCTGATTTCCTCCTGTTTGCTATTAACCTGTATGATGTGACTAGACACAGTTTAGAACAGAGAGACATCCTTCAGCTACTTCTTCAGCACACAAAGGCTACTGAGCAGTTGGAGAGGCAGGCAGGAGATTATGTTACCGCTGCCAGGTGGTAAAAATAGTCCCCAAATACTTTCCAACAGCTTTATTCTATATTTGGTCACAATATATAACTAAATGCACGTTGCAAAAGTAGATAACCCTGAACAGTCTACATCTCATTTTTAAGTACCTGGGCCAGTGCCTCACACAGACTTCATGAGAGATCTAGGTTACATTTTCTGTGCATGCCATCAAATCTTCTGATTACATGTTTTTGCGCTTGATATGAAAGAGAGTACTAAGGACCAAGTGCTTTGCTGGGCCACTTGTGGAGTCATACTTTTCTAACTGTCTCTTGGTGGAGGTAAATGATCGTTCTGCTTTCTGACACAGTGAGCAAGCCTGTCAGAATTGTGGTGGGCTTTATATATCTACAAGGTTTGGTTTACCAAAAAGCTTCCTGTTATTGTCTACAGACCTTGTGCTACAGCCGAAGATACTTGCCAAGAGCAACAGCCTCAGTAATGTTATTGCACCATATTATTTGGACCAAGTTACAGTTCACTTCCTTCCTTTTAATGCACAGTATCCAGCACCACATGGGCATCCTTCCAAAGCAATCATGAATTGTTGACTGTGCTTGTTACAAATAAAGCTGTCAGTGAACAAAGAGACAAGGCTAGTGCTTCTTATTTTCAAGCTCATTTTGTGGGACTTGAAATCATACTTTTTGTAGGAACGATGAAGATGTTATTATGGAGCTTTATCCCTAGAGAATTAATAGAACATAATTTATTCTAAATCTAATATGCTGTAAAAAAGCAACCCTCAGACCTTTATTAGCATGTATATTGGTTTCAATTACATGCAAGAATTAGAGTATTCTGGTTACCTCTAGGTCAGAGATAATGGACATGATGATTATGCAGGGCTCTTTTCAGGGATTATCGACACGGGGAAGTTAGTGCTCAATGAAGTTGACAGTAAACTGACAATGCAATGCAAACTAGCTATTGCAGGGAGCAGAATAGGTTAGTCTACCTCAAGAATGCTTGAGGGGAGGAAATTAATATGGTTATGTAATTTGTGGGCTTCTTAGGGGCTTGCTAATCCACTCTCCTTTTCAAAATCCAAGCCAAACCATTCTTCTGCCATCTTTGTCTCTGCATCTCCAGGTCAGCCATTTAAACTGGACCCCAAATCTGCCCATAGAAAATTAAAAGTGTCTCATGATAACTTGACAGTGGAACGGGATGAAACATCATCCAAAAAGAGTCACACACCGGAGAGATTCACGAGCCAAGGGAGCTACGGAGTAGCGGGCAACGTGTTCATCGACAGCGGGCGGCACTACTGGGAAGTGGTTATAAGCGGGAGTACGTGGTATGTATATAAAAATATACGTGAAAAGAATCACTAGTTCACACCACACGGGGCTGGCACAGTTTCTCTGACAAAGACCGGTAGCAGAGTACAAGAGCATCAGGAACAGTACAAGAGTAGGCCAAGCATGTATTTTCAAATAGTTTGTCAGATGAGTCTCCCAGTCTCCAACACTTTCGGACTCTGGAAATAAATCTGTCAGATTATGCATCTTTGTATTTAGCGGCCTTCACAGGACTTTTATTACGCAGCTGGGGTTGGTTGTTTTTTTAAATGCACAGAAAGTACAGTTTAAGATTTTTTTAATTGGAGGGATCAAAAAATTTCATCTTGTTTATACAGAGAGATAACTTTGTAAATTTGATCATTTTTCTACTAAATGTGAAACATTTTCTGCCCTTCACTATGAAAAAATAAATAAAACTGAGGACAACTTGATGATCCAGTTTAACAGGGGCAGGGGTCAGATTTCCTTCTGGGGAGGGGACATGAAGCAGCAGAGCTGTAGGTCTGTGCCCCAGGGTATGAAGCAAGGGGCAAGAAATAGAAGACTGTTTTCCTCCACTTCTGAATGATCCTCTGTGTCATACAGGGGTGTATTTCAGAGGGCCTTTAGTCAGTGGAAGAGATGTTATCCTTTGGTATTCAAAGACATCATGATGAAAGTTAATGGAGTGGAAAAATCAGTAAGGTCTTCAGGTATTACCCACTGTCTCAAAGAAGAAAAATGCTGTTTGTCTATGCCAGTGCTAAGGAATGAGGAAAAAACCCTTATGGCACATGAATCTCTGTTGGTTGAATGCCCAACAAATACTGCAGTGTCTCTAGAACGTGAGGAACTTTTAAATTTCTGTTATATATGACAAATCAGGTATTTTTCCTCGGTGTCCATTAATGAGAACATTTTCACAGTCCTTTTGCCCTGCACATCTTGCCATAAATTTTGGTTTGCAGAGCAAATGTCTTCACCTACAATTGCTTCACTTGGCCTGAAACCCAGTCTCAAAAATGCTCATTTGAATCTGAAAACCACACCAACATCTGGCAAAACATATTTGAAAATGGCAAAAATGGGGGAGGGGGTTTAATGTGTACTTTCGTAGTTATTCTTGCATTCTTTTTTCTGGGCCATGTATTAAAGGAGCAAGGAGAGATCAGATTAGCTGACAGATAGCAGTGTATTTTAAAATCAATGAATTCCTCTGTATTCATCAGTTGGAAATGGAAATTTGAGGTCCAGCTATTTAAACTCTGAGTTGCTGAGTACTCAATAATCTTCCTTTTCAATACCACAGGCAAGCCCTCAAAAAAATTGCCATAGCTGCCAAACTAAAAATAATACAATGAGCTTCCCTGACCTCTCAGACCCAAAAGAGAGACAAGGGAAAGCTGTAATTAAGCCTCTGCAGATGTTGTGGTGAAATGTCGTTTAATCAGAACTTAACCCACAGCAGTAAGAGGCTGGGGCATTCCAGCAAGTCCTCTGGGCTAACATTTGACTTCACTGAGAGACAAAATGGCAGGAAGCATTTGTTTCCTTGAGATGTTCTTTTGTTTTGCAGGTATGCTATTGGTATTTCCTACAAGTCAGCACCGAAGCACGAGTGGATTGGAAAGAACTCTGCCTCCTGGGTGCTTTGCCGCTGCAATAACACGTGGGTGGTGCGGCACAACAGCAAAGAAATCCCCATCGAGCCCGCGCCTCACCTCCGGAGAGTCGGGATTCTGCTGGACTACGACAACGGTTCCCTTGCCTTTTACGATGCTTTGAACTCCCTGCACCTTTACACTTTTGACATTACATTTGGCCAGCCAGTGTGCCCCACGTTCACAGTGTGGAATAAATGTTTGACCATTATAACTGGCTTGCCTATCCCTGACCACCTAGACTCCTCTGAGCAGCTCGCGTGACTGCTAAAAGCCAAAAGGTAGGACGACACATCTTCCCAGGGCAGCCAGGTGGTGCCAGCAGGAGCTTACCTGGAGCTGGTGGACCCATGTGGCATCCCAGACAACGCTGCAGAATCTGGGCAAAACTGACAAGGAGAGAATCTCTCTTTCTGTGTATTTTGTACTGCAGGACAAGAAGTGGCTTTAATAGTATCTTAGAACTTTTTTTCAGTTGGTTTGTTTGGTTGGTTTTGTATTTCATCTCTAACAGGAAGATTTATATATTATTTATAAAAATAGGAAAAAAAAAGAGAAAAATGAAATCCTAGTATGGACGCCTGGGAAATGACTTCTTGTTGTTTTGGAGGGTTTTTTTGCACATTGGTGGTCCTGTTAATTAAAGTTTCATTAGCCTTTTGCATAATTTTATTTTACAGTGGATAATAGCAGGAAATTGGAAGGATGAAAACTGCATAGTAGACAAGTCAGTGTACTGCAGGTTTTACTTGTGCCAACATTAGTGGTCTCATTATCAGCCTTGTTGAGAGTGACATCTTCCAATTTCTACTTTGCACATAGGAGTGTGCAGACCAAAAGAACAAAAAGAAGCAAGAGAGGAAGTGAAGCTCACCAACACAGCAAAAGAATAAAGTTTAATTTACTTCTGTTCACAGGGCAGTGCTCTCTCAGTTCATAAAAAACATGTGGAATATCTCCTAGAAATGTGAGTGGATAAATCATCTGGTGATTTACTTTATTGATGGCAATATTCCCATCTACCAGTGCTTCGCTTTCGTCTTTGGGAAACATGATGCAATCATTGAGGATGTGGAAGACCGATACTATCTCTGAGAATCAGCAACACTGCAGGAGAACAGCCAATCCAAGGTCTGACTGTAGACTAATTTGATAAAGCACGGCACCGTTTAAGGATTGATTGTAATAGAAGATGTCACGGTTCTGATGGTAGACATGTGAATGCTTATTGCTGATTTTACAAGGTTCAACATAACAAGCCCAGCCAACAACTTGGAAGTGAGACATGCGCCACTTTACCATTGGTTTTAAATTAAATACAAATGTTTCATGGTCGTACACTGTGTAGTGTCTACAACAAAGCGAGGAAATCTGTTTTACATGTGCTGCATGGAGAAACACTGCAGCTGGAGTTTGCTCATAGTTATCGTTGTCCCAGGTTGTTTGGGAAAGCACAGTTCACTTTGTGAATGAAAAGTAAGGAGTAAGCTCTCAGCAGAAATAGAAATCTGCATGGGGAGACCCTACATTCATCCTGGTGTTGGTAGAAGAGCTTCAGTGAAGGCAATAGAGGTTGTATGTACTTTATCTCAGAGCTGAATGAGGTGCATTTTTTTCTCTTTCCCTTGAAAGATAGAAGCTTTTTGTAATTATTGCAATGCTTATGTATAAATGATCATTTTGGGAGATGCTTGAGGCATATGACAACTTTAACAGAATGGTTTTCCTACAGTGTTTCGTTGTTACTATGCAAGTGGCGAAAATCTGCCTGTATACAGAAAGGATAAATTGAATATCAGCTTTAAAGTCTTGCTCAGTAATTTATAACAATGCTTTAGGTGTCTTTTGAAAAAGATGCCTTAATGCACTTTGTTCACTAATGGATCCAAACCAAAATGGTCCCAAGCTCAGCTTCAGATTTTTTAAATACTGATTCTCCAGGTACAAAGCTGTACTACAGTTTGCCCTATGATTATATCAAAAATTTATGAACAAGATGAGGAGAATACGTACATGGCCATTTAGGTTTTTTCTTTTTTTTTTTTTTAATAGAAAATGAATGCCTTTCCATGTTTCTTTGATTTCCCTTTACGTGCCCTGCTACTGCTGAATTAAATGGAGAAAAATCTGGCAGTACATTGCTGATACCATTGCTTTCAGCTGGGCAACATCCCATAGTTCACAGGTAGGAGCCACTGATCTTTCCCAAGTAGACATAAAAAGGCAAAGTGTGTACATATAGTGAACCTCAGTGTTTATCATAGTGTCTTTAATAATCAAGAAATGTATACCCTCAAAAATGAAAAAGTAAATCAGTCCCCAGGCATTAAATTTAAAATTGAGTACAATGTTACTGATACAATCTGATATACAATGCCCAGATGATCTGACCTGGGATGTTTGGGAGGTAGCTGAGTTGGTATAAAAATTTTGAAAATGAGTTGACAGAAGATGACTGATGCAAAGCAGTGATAAAAGGATGCGTGAAGAAAGGACTTTTAATCTAGGGTTATTGCCAAGTTTCTGCCTAAAAGGAAAGAGTGCATTTCCAAAGTACATGTAGCAAGGCTGTGTATCTTCTCTTTTGCCAGAAATATTAAATCCAGAAGATTATTTCAGTAGTGGATAAACTGAAAACACTACTCAGTGTTTGGTTATACAATGTTGGCAGAGATTGAGCTGGACGGAACCAATGCTATGAATTTGGAGAGGTCCCAAATGATTTCACGTATTTTCATTGTAAAGATAGATCATGAGTCTAAAGGCAGATCGTGGTTTTGGCCAATGGAAAAAGCATGGTCTGTTATCTACAGACCTTGCTGAATCGTCTTTATTTTAACACAGAATACTTCATTTGGAGCTAAGCCACATTCCTCCAATGTCCTTTTAACTCCGTTAGTACTCTTTGTGCATATATGTTTGTGTATATATGCATATATATATTTGTATGTATATGCATGTATGTTTGTGTATATGTATGTACACATACACATAGGTATGGGTATACACACACCAGCATATGCACAAATATAGTGTGTAATTTGTGTATATACATACATATGTGTATACACATACAAAGTGACAGCAATTAGTCAGGTGTTCCTTTTTTGCTTGTTTCTTGAACAACTTCATATTCTGTATGACAAAGAGGAAACAAGTTTGCTATGAATGGACATTTTTTAACGAACAAAATCTGTTTATTTTACAATACTTGATTCAATGCCTAATTAATCAATAAAAACTTCCATTTGAAAATGTAGCTTCTGTGGTCTGTGGCATTTTGCATGGTCCATAGTTACGAATTGAAATCTGGGGGAACAAGTAGTCCTTGTACAAAACTGAAACATGGTACTTTAATGTAGCATGCACTCTTAGATGAGGATTTTTCCCTTTTTTTGAAAGTTTTGTGACTAGGAATGAGGTAGCATTGTATAATGCTGTGTTAAATAAATGCAGATTTTTGAAGAAGAATCTGCTGAGATGCAAGCAATGAATGTGGTAGACAAAGCCTGTGTTGGTATAATGATTGTTTCAAAAGTGTATTTAAAACCCAGTTTGGGATTCAGCAGAATTAGAGCAAGTAATAGCATAATCTCTTTAGAAGATAGTACCAGCTCAGAGTAGTGTTGAGTTTGAGGTAATGGAAGGGTGGGGGACTATTTTTCTCCGAGATCAGATAAGATTTTCCATGTGTTTGACTTTCATGTGTTAATGCACTTCTAATAGAGAAAAAAATCATTCTGGAATGGGCTATATGTAATAAATTTTTTAGTAGACTGTCTCCAGTCTACTGTATTTTCCCATTGTTTCCTTTCAGAGAGCAATAAAGTTTCTGCTTTTTCTGCCATTAGTTTATTCTTTGTTGGTTTGGGGTATCCCATTTTTCAGTTGCTCAGCAAAGAGACTCCCAGTGAGCAGAGAGTCCTAAGGGTAGGAAGCATAAAAGTCGCTCAGGTCTGGGTACACTATGAAGAGCAGGAAATCTGCAAGTACAGGTGAAAACACACGTTCTTCATTATTTTAGCAATAGTAGGTCACTGAACTGCAGTGTGCATCATCTGTTTTAGTCCTGTGTCTTAATTGCAAACACTATATTCTTTACATGTTAGAAAACGCAACAGGACACCATTGAGAGCACAAATTAAAATGTCAGCTCATTAACCAGTTCATTTTGAGATGGCCAGCATTTATAGCACCATGAAAGACCGCAGAAGATTCCATTAAAATATTATTTAATATCTAATACAGTATAAGTATTTCTTTTTTAATTATTCTCATAAAGCAGATGCCTAGTAGTTAGCAGATTCTGCTTTTAGTTGCAGCAGCACAATTTTCAGATAAACCCATCCACCAAAACCAAGTGAGGATTGTTAGTGGGTCTCATCTGTGCCACCAAAACAGAGGGTATTCATTTTAGTTGGAAATGCTGTTTTAATTTGTGGTTTAGGAGTGAAGAAGTGCTGGACTCACACAGGAAGTACACACCAGTACCTCAGCAACTGGCCGGGGCACACCTGGCCTGAAGGCCTTCTGTGGGGCAGCTTTGGGAAGCTGGTGATAAACAAAAATGTGCACAGGTTGCTTATGTAGTGATGTGCTGGGAGTTTTACTGTAACACCACCTCTGATGTATTTTCACATACTGACCTTTCTAATACTGGAAGTGTGTCTCAAGACGTAGGGATGTAAAATGCAGTATTTCCCTGGGTTACTGAGTAGGTTGCCCATATAGAAACGAGCACAATATTTTTGTCTCCTCCACATAGAGGAAAATCCTGCTCACTTCCAAGTGCTGATAATGTCTGTTCTAGATTATGCTGAGCTACTTGTATTTACTGTGCTTTCTAAAATGAAAGGAACCCTCTTTACATTTTAACCTTTGATTTAGTACTCGATTTTCATACAAAAAGTTAAGAGACTAAAGAGCAATGATGTTAACAATATTTTCAGTGCGGGTGAGACTCTTGGTTTGGACTGTGAGGTTTAGGGCATCTGTGTACATAAATCAAATCTCTGTGCCAGAACAGACTGATTTGTCATTCATGTGGGAGTTGAACAGTGCAGGTGCAAGTGTTTTCTTCTGAGGTAGGCTTTTGTATTAACGCCACTCTTTGAGTGGAATATTCCGTTTCTTCAATTTTTTTAATTGGTTTTCTGATGCAAGTGCAAACCCTTTTAAAGAAACTGCAAATAATACAATCATTCATCATGTTGCTTACTTTAGCAAGCCCTGCCATATCATGTGCCTCTGGCAGATCGCTGAACACATCAGCTGCAACCATAACCTTTGCAACATCACCTGCAGCGTGAGGACTGATGCTTATGCCATTGACCAAGGATGTAACTTTCCCAGGTGGGATTCATCCTGCTGTGAGTAAGGAACTCTAGCACATACCATGATACGAGTTAAAGGTGAGGGACATGTATTTTATAAGGGTGATATAGGAAAGATATGGGCTTGAAAACCATCCGTGTTGAGGCATGTCTGGTTTAAAAGAGCAACAATATATTAGGAAGTCATGAAGTCTTCTACTACAGTGTGATCGACAGTGGCATTATTCTGCTGTCTGATTGAGGAACGGGGTAGCAAAACAGGGAGTTCTGGAGCAGTGCTGACAGAGATCACTCAGAGCGACGGGGCAGCTGAAAAACTGCCACCACTTCCTGCCTTGGCACCATGCTGCAGCTCTGCAAAGCAAGCCTGCACCTATTCATCCTTTTGTTCCAGCTCAGCCTCAACCCACATTCCTAAATGACAGGAAAAATAATATTGCAATTACATATTTGAAATCCTAACCTGAATAAAAGCAGCAGGGCAGGGGTGACAGCCCCAGGCCTTGATCCTCCTTTATTCACCCAGATTTTTACATCTGCTGACTTCAAAGGAGATAGTCCTGATTTACACAGAGGTAGGTACAAGCCCATGAATCTTCACTTTCCAAAGAGTCAAACCCAAGTGAAGCAGGAGCCCCTGTGAGAACAGCTCAGACTTCCCATTAAATCATGTCTTTGGAGAAAGCACTTTAGCTGCTAGCAAAACTGCAGTTTCTCATGAGCTGTTTCCCAAGGCCAGCACAGGTGTGTTTTAAAATGTCTGGTTCTTTTAAAATGTATGGCTCAATAACATTCTTCTTGGGTGAATTGTTCAGGCAATACTTTGCTGTTTCCTCCAAGCAGTGTGGGAACAACTCTCTTAGCAGGTGCTGTGTTACTTTTGTAAAAAATCATGAGAGTGGCAGATACACAAGTTATAATATAATGCTCTAGCATAAGACTATTGTTCTTGGTCTTCCATTTAAAAATGGATAATAGCTAAAAAGTTTAGAAGTCTGTTTCCTTTAAGGGTCCTAATGTATGTAGTTACTTGAACTCATGGAGATTTTTCCTCTTAAGGAATATCACCTCCTTTCTTGTTAATACACTGGACAGATAGTAATTAGGAGTATTCCTGAAAATTATGAACCCTTAGAATAGCTTATAATCAAGACTTTAAAAGGCAGAAAATTGAGAATAGCTTATAATCAAGACTTTAAAAGGCAGAAAATTGAGGCTTTGTGTTTTTTGTAGTCTTTGAACAGGAAAAAAACAGCTGTAGCTGTTTAGATCACTGGAACATGTAACAAATGACAGCTAACTGCTACATGACAGGATAGGAAAAGTTTTCATTAGCAATTTTTTACTTCGCCCTCATTTTTATTTACTTGGAAAACAGACAATTCCACTTGAAAATGTTTCTCTGTTATCCTCCTATTCCTTCACCTTCCTTTCTGTTTTCAGTCTCATTTTTAGTTTTTAAATATTAGAGTTGCAAGAAGTGTGTGTTTCAAAAGTTGGCTGTTTTTTTATTTTCTTTAAAGTTACCATTTTCAGGATGTGCTCAAGAAATGAAATGAGAAGTCAAAATACTAATGCAATATGGCAGCTTGAATGTTGAGAGTGTTGTTGAAGTAGAAGTTAAAGAAGGAATACAGATAAACTTGTCACTCTTCTACAGTTACTGAATTATTTGATTTCATTATTCTGGGCTTAATAGCATTGCTCTCTAATTAAAACAGCACTAGGAGACCTGATTAAGGAGCACAAGCAGAGAGATAGTAGATTATTTTAGGGCAACCCTGGAACAAGCTCCCTTTAATAGCAGTAATATATATATTCAACCTCACTAATGTCAGCTTGGGGGTTTGGGGTTGGTTTTATTTGGGTTTTTTTATTATTATTAGTAGTAGTAGTATTGTGTGTCCTCACTAACAGTAGTTTCCAGCCTAGAAGTATATGTCTCTCTTCGGAAGCATAGATTCTAATTCCTTATGGAACTGGCAAAAAGTCCTCCCTGTGGCAGGTGTAAAGGTGGTGCTAGCACACTGAGGACACCTCCCACCAGCAGAGGATAATTTGATCTATAGTTCTGTCATCTTGTTTATGCAAGTAGTAGTGATGACCAGAGGATGAAATAGGTTCATCCAGATTTGTAGGTATAGGAAGATGTGGAAAGCACATTTTTGTTGCATTAGTAATTACCACCAGTGGCACACCCAACCCAGAATTAGAAATTAGCAAATGGAGATTTGTTCCTTAATACAATCAGTAACATATCCTTCTAATTTTTTCTAGTGACTGTGGCCTCTGTCTCAATCTGTCCATCAGTTTACATCCACATGCTTCTTGAACATTTGTTAAAAGTTGCAGTTGAAAATGTTGGGGCTTTTTTAACCTATTCGGTTTTAGTCAAACAAAAATTTTTTTAAAAAACAAAAATTGCTGATAAAATGTCAGCAGGTTATGGCAGAGTGTAGAGATGAGGAACAATGTAGGACCTAGAACAGGTGCAAATTGAGTTCAGAACAGAATAACACTGTTTTTCTTCTAACAGTGTAGTCATAGGATTACTACATTGCATATATTTAGACAAACAGGGTTTCTTATTAAGAAAGCGCCCTGAGTTATGTAATTTCTAACAAATGTGAGGAGAACAATTGAGGAATTTAGGATAAACCTTTGAATTATATATACAAAAAGAGAAGAAAAAGTTATTTATTCACTATCAATAATTCATATTTTCCTGCTTCCTTCCATGGAGAGGATGAAACAGGAATGATTTGTCTTTCCATTCTTATGAAGTCACTGCTCCATATTAGTGTTACTTGGAAATTTCTCAGGATGAAGAAATTTCATAGGAACAAGTACAGAGTTCTCAATAGTCCTGAAGTCTGCATAAGCCATTAGCAGTTTAAAGGCTGAATTACCATCAAGTTATGAATGCTTTCATGTATATTTAACTGTGCCAGTAGAAACATGTAGCATTAAAAAAAAAAAAAAAAAAGTGATCAATCAACTACAAAGCTGCTACTTGGTATAGGGAAACAAAGATATTTTTATGTACCTGTACTCATGCTGGTTCTCATCCAGGCAGAAGGCCTAAGTCTTGACAACCTTTTAGCTATTTTTGGAATTCAAAAGCTCTGCAAATCATGCTGAGCGGCTGGTTGGTGTATGGGGGTACAACTCACCCTAAAAGTGTTCCCACTGTCCCAGTTTTTCCTGCTTGCCCACGAGTAGAAGAAGAAGCAAGCCAGATCCCAAAGGTATTCATCTCTAATCCTTCGCTGGTATTTCTCATGACAGGAACAGTAAAGGCACAGGATGGCCCTTGACTCCACATCTTGTGTGGCAACAGAATTATGCTATGAAGTTTTAAGCAGGCTTCTCTGGGATGGAACCTGACCCCACAGAAAGAGAGGCTGAGCTGGCTCCGGTAGCAAGGTCCAATTTCTCAAGTAGCTTCTCCAGCTTCTGCCATAGTCAGGAAAAGGAAGGGAAATCTGCTGCAGGACAGGCTATGAGGATGACACATTTTCTAAAGGCATGTCCAAAAGGATCAAAGAGAAAATTTTAAGTGTTATTCATCCTCATAGGAAGGTCTGCATATGGAGGATAGATACATTTTTTCCATGTTTCCATGGAAGCATGGAAAGCTGCCTCCTTATGTGTCAGGTTTGGCAGTGCTTGTGGGCAGGCATCCCCTCACTTAATTTGAAGAGTGAAAATCATTTTCCCATAGTTTTTCTTCCCATTCTCCTAAAAGTCTGACAAATTGGAAGAAAAAATAGTCAAATTCCACTGCATGAAGGCTCATACCACTGATCTTCATTGTCAAAGCAAAGAAAATGCAAAAAGAACAAAGAAAATTTATTTTAAAAAACAAAAAACCAAAACCCAAACCTCTTGTGCAAAACTGTTATTTGTTACAACTGACATATCTGACATTTTAATTTGCTTCTTCTATAACAGCATCAGATTAATAGTATTATTATGGTAGTAGCAGAAACAAATTGGAGGATTTATCATGGCTGGAACTCCGATAATGAAAGAGAGAAATAGAAGTTGAAAGGCAGAAAGAACATCCCTGGGAAATATACCCAGGCATGTAAAACCAAAAAGCATTGCTGGCACAGTGCAATGAGTCTGGTAGAAGCTCATCTAGAAGACTGCAAAATTATGGTCTAAAAGAAAGGTGATATTCAATAACACAGGATCATATAAAGGCTTGTCCTAAGGGAAAGCCAAGGAAGGGCCTAGGTTACAAGGGGACATGTAAATGGTGGCAGTGCAGCTGTTACTGTCTGAATGGAGAGAACAAAGCAGTTGTGCTTGTAAATATATGATTAGGGATAGCCCCAGGAAAGGAGAGTAACAGTTCTGAAAAAAAGTCAAAATTGGTACAAGAATAAATGCAGTTAGCTTCTTTCTGAACAGTTAGGTCTATAGAAATCAAGAAGGTTATTTTGTATGATGGCAAGAGGAATAAAGAAACTGTGCTGTTCCAAGATGAAGTTTTGTATGTGAAATTAATCACACTTCAGTATAAATGACCAAATATTAGTCAACTAGGCATAAGTGTATTTTCTAGGCATCTTCCATAAGGAATGGGAAACAAATAGCACCTGCAAATGTTTATTCCATGTATTCTAGCCACCTAACTCAGAACAGGGAGAATCTTACTCCATACCTAAACTTTCACCATTGGTCATAGGAGGAGTCACAGACAGCTGGAGTGTATTTAGTACCTGTCTTTTAGATAGCTAAAGCCAGATCAAGTGACTACCACTCTATACATTCAGCAAATGGTATATTGACATTTTTACAGTGTAAATCCATTTCTTTGGATATAATACAGAAATTTATAGACAGCTTCTGACTTAAAATCCTTACTGTGCTGAAGTACAAAGGTGATTTTTCACTGGCCTCAGTGAAGCCTAGATTTTGCCTCTTAAATATGAACAAGGTAAAATATTGTAGGTCAAAGTCATGTTAAATATAGACATCTCTTAACAAGGACTATTCTAACCACTGAGCCCTTGTTTTATCACAAGAAGTCATTTATAATAATGCTTCAGTAAAACGCCCGTTCAGGCAGCGTCAATGAATAAAAGCATTTGACCACAAAACAAACTGGCTTGGAGATTATATGTTCTCATATGCATTCTATTGCACTGATCCTGTGCACAAGTATTATCTGACATAAATTGATTTGCTGCATCTAAATTGATCCAATGCTGCAAAATGCTGCACATTAACAGCATTGCCTGGGCCAAATGATTTGGTTGGGTTAAGGAATCAAGAGCTCCTCAGCAAAACTGTCTTCTAGCAGAGAAGTAGCCAACAGTTACAGGTTAAAAGAAATGTGTAAGAGATAGCTGAAAAGGGTTGGCTCTTTAAAATGTAAGTTGGATATTGAGGTCAAAAGTACTTGTTTTTCTACGTTATTTATTTACATCTTCTGCAAAGGAAATAGGGCTGGTTCTCTGAAGGATAACTGGAAATCCTTTTGATATTCAGGGTAGATTGTTTTGGATGGTTACCATCCACAAAATCTTAATGAGAAGAGAAAAATATTCTGTAGATGGATGTAAATATCCCTTTTTCCAGGGTTTTAACTTAGACTCACCTCTCTATATTGTATAGGTCACTTTCAGAGGTTTCATTTTATCTGTTTCTAAAGAGCATGAGTATTTCTCTAATGATGCTGTGGTGAGGTGTGCTTCGTTCTTCAGGTTAATAGAGTGCACAGCTGAAAAAACCTTCACGTGCAAAGTATTGTTAACTGCTTGTTCATAAAAGGGAAGGAAACGAATTAGGCTGCAGAAAATTTAAATTTAAGATTGTTGATGCTCTTCAGGCTGATAGAAAAAAATTCTGAAATAAATGGTGAGAGTTTCTGCAAGAAGCACTTTTTATTGGGGAAAGGATTAATGAGCCAGGAAGGTCAACTAAGGAAAACTGTCAGAAAATCACTCAAACTAAGGAAATATTTTGTAAAAGTCTTGACAAAGAGGGATTTTGTGGGATTAAAGTCATGGTGAAAAGGTGACTGAGATAGCCTGGTGTGCTTTGGAGGGACCAGTCTGAGGATTTCTGTATACAGGGAATATGGGAATAGCTTGTGACACTGTGCGGGTCCATCCTGCTTAGGGGTCTTGGAGTTGGAAGCAGCATCAGAAAATAATGGAATTGAAATACAAGTCAAGGAAGAAGGAACTGGGAAGAGGAAATAGTACAACATGAAAAACTTCTGTAAAATGAGTCTTCTTACCACTGGATTTGTCACATTGACGGGTACTGAAATGGAGACAGCTGTTAAACTGTAACTTGTTTTCACAGGTTGTGGCAACATGATTCATTACTTTTGTTAATTTTTATAATTTGAAAAAAAATGTTCCTTCATTTCTGGTGCCTGAATCTCTATCCACCTACAATCTTGATTTATGATCAAGCAAGGCCTTATATCCTTAGGTATTTCCCAATCCATAAAAGAATGGAATTCATCCTATCTCCTCAAAAACCCTGGGCTCTTCCAACAGAACTGTAAAGGATGTGGAGACACCTTTTTCTGTCTCTAGTTGAACCTCCCAAGGTTTTTTGGTAAATTATGTAACTTGATGGGTGCTGAGGCCTCTAGGTTTGGGAGCTTGGTGAGTTGATGTGGCAGAAGTAGGGATGATTTGTCTTTTACATGGAAGCAGGCACGGCTTAAGTGATTAAAATTTATGGCAGATGGTTTTGTGTTGAATTGCTGGAATGGAATGTGTCTGAAGGGCGGTGAAGATGTTTGATGCTGGATGAGGAGGAAGTTTTGCCGAGGCATTGGTGAGGTGTCACTGTCAAGGATGTTAGTGAAATGTAACCACAGTCACTGTAGTCCAAAGGGAATTTGACAAAATCTTTGTAAAGTTGTTGTGCTCTGAATGGTGTTAAAATATGGAATTTATGTAAATGTAAATGAATTGGTGTTTAGTTATTGGAATAAGATACTGCAGCTGTATTGTGGGATATAGATAAATGAATGTGTAATCTAGATTATTTGGGTTACAAAAGATGGTGCTTTGACTATCTGTCAGTGATTTGCTTTTACCTGGCTAAGAAAATTGTGTATATGAGAGGAAATAACAATTTATTAGCAAGTTTTAGATTGTACGAATGTGTCTTGATTTTTATAATAAAGAATGTTAATTCTACCTCTTAATTTCTGCTAAAGTAAATCTGTGAATTTCAGTAGTGGTTTTATTTTGGGCAGAATAGATCTTAACAAAACCAAGGGTGGTAATTAAACCTTATCTAATCTCAGGTTATGATAAAGGCCAACAGACAAATAACTGATTCATAGCCTTGCTAAGGAATTCCCAGTGAAGGGAGATCACAGGGCATATCCAGCTGGAGGCAGGTTTCCAGAAATTTATCCCAAAGCCAGCCTTGAGGAAAACAGTGAAGGTTATTGTGAGGAAAAACAACAGAACAACAATGGGTGGATTTCCCTGACTTTTTATGACCCTTCCTGGCAAAGGGAAGGGGAGGACTACCAGCCTCACACCTTCACATTACATCAGGGTCACTCCCTGAAACAAAGCCACTCAACCCTTCTCAAACAAGCTTTCTCCTCCGTGTAATTTTATAGGAACTGAAGCAGTTCTGAAGCAAAATGATTTTGCAGTGTAGAACTATTGAAGTCAGGGGCAATAATAGCAAAACTAAATTTGGAAAGGTGCACAGGTAAGGAGAGAACAAAGAGGGATTTTACTGGGATTAATGTGCTGTGGGAAAGATGAGTGAAATGAAGTTCAGAGGATTTTTTTCTCTCTTACTGAATCAACATAGTTTTGGGATTAACTCTGAGTCATAAATTCCAATTAGCAGTATAAAAAAATAACTTTAGACTGAAAGACAGCTTTCCACCACATTCCCAAAGCCTTGCCTCAGAGATACCCATCTAAACCTGCTCAGAACTACTCGTCAAGTTCACTCTAGAAGAATCACACCTATTTATTCACCTTTTATTACTGAAAAAAGAAAAATATAGAAAGCACAAGAGCCAACAGAGATACAAGATTTATAAACTGTCCACCTGTCCTGGCAGAGACAAAGACATGACATGATGTGTAGTTAATCGTTACTTGAATTCACATGCTTTATAATCACTTTAATCAAGGCAAACTCTCAGCCTACAATTATTGCAGTCTTGTTCTGATGTCCCATCAACTCTCCCAAGAGGGCTAGGCCACACCCAAGTGTTGGGAATGCTGAATATAGCATCCTTGCCCTCATCAGGGTAGATGTTGAACCTCCAGCATGCAAATATGGCAGTCAGGCAATGTCTTCCTTGCTGTGCTTGAAGACCGATACCACTCCCCAATTTTTTTTCTCTGTTGTAGGTTTAAAGTCCCTGATTGATTCAGTCTTTTCCTATAAATCAGGGGGTTTGAGATTTCTCATCATTTTTATTGCTTCCCTGAGGATTCTATTCAATTCATCCCACGTTGCTTTTACTACAAGGGCAGTGTCCAAAAGTGAGTACAAAATTCAGTGTAAAACTTTTAGTGTTTGGAGCAAAAGGATAAAAACAATCATTGAAGTCTTCAAACCCAAATGTAGTACTTGCCTTTCTCGTGATGCCATGTCTAAGTTCAGTAACATACCCTTCACAGCCATTGCAACCCCTGTGGGCTCAGGAGAAGTACATCCACTCTGTCTCCACTTTGTCAGGAACATGTGTGGATTTAATCCCTCCTCATCAGGATCATGGTTGTTTTCAGACCTGTGCTGCAGCAAATTTACAGTCTAGCTCTGCGTCAGTTGCAGATGTAATAAACATATCCTCTGTTCCACATCTTGGGGTGTCTGGGAGCTAATGGAAAAATGTTAAGCCTGAGACAGACCTTCTCTTCCTCTGACAAATACCCATCAGTGCCGCTGTTGTGACAATGTACCTAATGACAGCCACTCTCTGAGCAGAGTTTTCTAACACCTCTTACACCTGCTTGTGGTACTTTCAGTCTGGTAACATTTCCCTTGTTTGTTTGTAAGATTGCCACAGGTCACAGTGCCAGAAGCCTCACTGAGGAATAACTATGTGACAAGTACTGCCTCTTGTCTCTTCCTGGTTCTGGTCACCCTGCTGTCGAAGGAAATACAATTTGTCAGATACATTTGTTCTTGACAAATGCATATTAACTTACACTAATTTTGAAGCTATTTTATAGGTGCTTGCCAATTTATTTTACATGAAAAGGCACATAAAGGGCTGACAATGATGACTGTTATTCTAAGAAAAATTATGTGATTAATTTTCCAATTACTGCTAAATGCTTTCTTCATCTTTATATGCAATATAAACCACAAAAAAATCCACCCCATAATTTCAGAGAGATGAAAGAGGAAAGAGATACTCTGTGAGATGTTCAATTCAAAACTGACACCTAAATGCCCACATGTAAGTGACTAGTGCCTAAGCATTGGCATCTATTGCCATTTGGGAAACCCCAGGGTTTAGGAGATACCTACAGGGACTGGCAGATGTGCCACAGAATCTATAGGAGACATGGCTTCTCCATAGCAAGGTACTCTAGACATGGGAAATGGCCCGTAGTTAAAACTGGGTCATTCCTTGGTTGACCTAAATTAATTGACCTTAATTTTGTCATTTTAATCTCTAATGGAATCTCTGCTCATTCAGTTTTATGCTACAGCTGAACTATGGTCCCCTGTTTTTGGTAGGCCCTCTTGGGCATATCATCTTGAAGTTCAAGCTAAAAGAAAAAAATAAGCCTTTTTTTTTTTTTGTGCTTCCCTGCACTTTTAGAACAAAGTTATTTTTACATATAGGAGGAGGGAGGAGGAATATCTTTTCCCTTTGCTATATATTCCTTGGAGCAGACTTATCAGTATCTCTATTTAACTGCCTTTGCGCCAGTAATTACAGTGAGTCAGAAACCATTCCCAGCACGGCTACTTGTATTTGAATTACTGGTGCTCTCTCAGGTTTTTAAAAGTCAGGGAGCAAAGAAAAGAGATTCACATACTGGTCTGAGTTTAGAAAAGGTCTTTAGTGGATACAATAAATCATTAGCTTGATCTAGGAAGAAAAAAGAACATGTGAAAATAATCTCATACCATTGGGAATTAGGAGAGCACTGTGATGCAAATGGAGAATCTTAGAAAAGAATATGCATAAGGAAAAAGAAAGAGAAAGCTGAAGTTATTTTTACTTACACAGAAGAAGCTAACAGCCAGCTTTTATCATACTTGGAGAAGTATAAAGCAGAAGGCACAGATTCCTCCATCTCTGTCATGTGACTCATTCATTTAAGTCCAGCTCTCTCCTACTGCAGTGGCTGGAGGTGCACTCAGGATTGGTGCTGCTCTGCTCTACACATATTGCAGAGAGGTAGATGGATTTGCATTCACTGGGGGACCAGGCCCTCTGCCTGAGAAATGCAAAGTGTCCTTTCTGCACCCCACATATGCGCTCCGGATGCAGTCGGATTCCTGGCTGGCTGTCCCAGCTGCTTGCAGCCTGGAGAGCCCTGAGGGAAGACTCTTCTGCAGCAGCCCCTTGTCTGTGTAGCAGCACCACGGCCAGGGCATCAGCCCCAGCCCCAGGCTCCCTCTCTGGCAGCTCCCGCAGCTCGGGGCTTGTCTCCCGCGTGCCATACACATGCGGGATGAACGCGAGTGACGCCCGCATGCTGCCTTCAGCATCAGTAGGGAGCATCTGCGTGGCAGGGACCCGTTACACACCTCACTATGTTCTCTTTTAGGTATGTCCACTTCAGCAAAAACCCAATTTTTATGCTGGCCGTATCCAAGCCAGTTGTGGTCTGGAATCTGTAGAGTTGAGCTAACATCACTTTCCCAGGTTAATGTACAAGGTTAGGAGGCAAAGTGGAAGCAGAGAGTTGCGTTTGGTTTTTTGCAGCATACGTCCCATGGTAGCAGAGCCATACACTTTCCAGCTGAGGCAGGCTTACAGAAGGCATTCCCAGAGTGTGGGTCTTCTCTATTCATATGTTCATCCATACTTCAACCAGGTAACATCTCATCCATCAATGCAAGTCAAACATAAATGAAGTCTTCATAAAACAGATTTTAGAAAAACCTCACATTTTTTTCAGTGTCCTGGCAACAAGACATCACAATCTGTTTTGGAGATTTCTTTTTTTTTGTGCTTGAAAAAAAATGGAAAATGCTAAGGTAAAACGAATTCAAAATATTCACAAATTATTCAAGGTTTGTTTCAGGATAACTTCATGCTAAAAACTGGAAAGGCATGTGATTGCCATGATTCCTGATCAATGAACAGCTTAGAACATTACAACCATTCTTAAATGTGTTCCAGTTACTATGAATCTCACAATTTTCATTGTGAAGCATGAAATTAAATTAAAGAAGGTTTTGTTTTGGTTTTTTTTTCAGTGTCTTCTGGCCAGTTGGAGGTAGTTTTAAAGGTTTCAGTAGGAGAGTCTTTATACGGAAGTTGTTCCGGTGATTAATATAACAGAATTATGGTTTTGGAAAATCAGTCTTAGCTTAATTCCACTTTTAGTTAATCTAGTTTCAGCTGCATGTAAAAACACATGAGATTGTGTAAAAACACATAAAATTCAAGATTTAAACAAATTTTAAATTGTTTTTTTTTTGAGAGACAGGTATACTTTCAAAAAATGGAAGTGGAAAAATCTTCAGAAGAATAATGTTTTTAGAACTTGGCATTATACGTATGATTTCTTGGGAAAATAAAAGAAATTTTGGGGGGGGGGTGGAATTATCTTTTTCTCTTCCTGTTTAAATCACTGGATAATTCAATAAACAGAGGAGCACCTTGCTCTGCTTGTCATATTCTCAGGTTTAATCTCAGCTATAAAAAGCTAGTCCATTGTTAAAACTGAAAACCTCTACTGTGAAAGGGGAATATAATAACCTTTGCTGCATAGACACCAGGTGTTTTTCCCTAACAAGCACTGTTGATGGAGTGATGTTTAATCTTTGATGGCAATATCTAGGATGTATTGAATTGCAATAAAAACACTTTCCAGACACTGTATCTTCCAGGATTATAAAATCTATGGACAAACCATATGATTCTGTACAATGGCATTAAATGCTACCTTGTAGTGCCAGGGAAATGCAGGTATTGTTGCAATTTTGATCTCTTACATGGGAAAAATCCGGAATGTTTGATAGCTTTATTAAGTGGCAAGATTTTGTTCCTGCATATCAGGTCAGCAGTAAATTCTTACCTTATTACTGTTATAAAACTCAGTAATAGAAACCTGAAGCTGTGTTATATGACTCTCCCCTAGCAAGGGTCAGTGATTAACTTCTTTCTCTGCTGCACAAGGATGGTAGGAAGCACCAGATTTGCAGAAGAAAATAAGGAAGGATTGTGATCCAAACTCAGTACTACACAATTGCAATTTGATGTACTACTTTTGAAAAATGCATTTTATTATCATAATCAAAGTGGATTCTCACTGGAAGAAGAATTTGGGAAGTAATTTGGAATTGATAAAACACACTGAGAATTGTGCATGAGCTAGAAATGAAAGGCAAGAGAGGAAGGAAGAAAAGGCTAGAAGCAGAAGGTGGAGTGATATGCATCCATTCATATTATACTCTTGATCAGGCATTCGACTTGTTCATAATTTTAATAGTCCTGTCTCAATCTAGGATAATTTTTAATCCTAATGCTGCAAGATAGGTCATGGCCTTAAAAGTCTGTGACTCAGTCTTATGCTCTGAAAAAATCAGGAAAATCATCACCTTTCTCCACATGAAGTCCCTGGGTAAAGGAATCCCAGGAAAAAATAAGAGCCTCATGTCCCTCAAGACTTGGCTATCTTTGCATTTCTGTAAGACCCAGCTCATTGTCACCTCTGAAAAGTAAAATCCAGGTTTCAAACCAATCACTGGAACCCAGGAGAAAGTTGGGATAAAGGGTTAATGTGGCTCTAGCAACTTAGCACTAGGCAGAAATCCATCTCCATGTTCCGTAGCTTGAAACACACTTCATTTCTACCTCTAGGCAATAGTAAAGTATGTTACAGAATTCGTGGGACAGGATTAAGCCTGTTGTAGCCAGGGAATTTTTAAAATGAACTGGGATTAATCTTGCCTACCAATTAAATACTAATCATTTAGCCTAAACTAGCACTTAGCGTCCTGCTATAGCCAAGGGAGAAGGACAGACACCTCTGAAGAGTGATTATTCCAACTGCTACTGAATATCCAGGGTGGAATGAATCATCTTTCATAAATGTCTATAAATCTCCATAGAATTCCGGAGTCTGGATGATTAGCTAAACTCACAACTTTATTTTGAATCATCTTAAACTAGATGAGATTAATTTCATTCCTGGTGATTAAAATAAGGTATTTTCCATGCTAACATAAATTGTCCAGAGAAATGTCAAATGCATCTGCTTTTATCCAGCCTCATAAATAGAAGAGTCTAGTATTTAGGTAGTTACTGCTTTTCTGCCAGTTAACATTACTGAAGTCTGGCATGGATAGTCTAAGTCGGCAACTTTTCCTAAATCTCTAGATTTAAATCTCTGGATTTTTCTAAATCTTTAGATTTCTCTCAAAGAAAAGCAATCTTGGGATGTTTCTGGCTATGTCAAATCATCAGCAGCCTTCTGTGGGCCAGATATCATGTAACATCCCATTGCAATCCCAAATTATATATTTTTGTTTTTGAAAAGATGTAAAAAAGAGCATTTGGGCAAGAAAGACTGTTGTCTATCATGAATCACTGGCTTTTGTTAAGGAATTAAAGTTGAAACCACACTAATGCCAAGTACTCCAGGCGTGGTGACTCTGTAACTCATGCTCTGCTGTTCTGGAGGTGCAGAAAGCCAAACAGTAGGAACTTTAGGATGTCATGGTCCTCAATAATATCATAGTTCCTTGAGGACCAAGTCAGCCCAGTTACAAAGTATGATGGCAGATGTCACGTGCTTTGCATTCTCTGCCTCTCATCCATTTTCCCAGACTGGATATAGGGAAATGGATGTAGCTTTTCTAACTTCCTTATTCTTTTTGAAATGAGGGTTGTTTTCAGGGAGCCTGACAAACAAGCTTCTTTGAAGGAGACGTTGATAATTTCCATTAGCAGCAGACAGTAGTTTTTCCACTGGCTTTCAGCAGTCAGGGAGAGTACAAATCTGCTTTGTAGAAGGCAGCTCACATAATCCTTGGGGCTTCTAGAATTTCATTGTGCTTAATGGAGTTGCATTATGCTGGGGTACTGAGGTGGTTAATACCTACCAGACCAACTGAAAGTTTTCTACCCCTGTGAGTTCCTGTCACATTTAGTTTACTTCTTCTGCAAAATAAGTTGAGAGTTCTTTGCAACAGGCTGGTCTCAGGTTTAATTCAAGGACACTGAATCTTTGAATGTCAGCTCCAACTGGCCTTTAGTGATTGTTGATCACAGTATACTTAAGGAGAAATGAAAATATAGATCTTAGATACAGTCAGATAAATAAATAAATAGATAGACAGATAGACAGACACATTCTCAGAGACAAAGATAGCTTTCACACAGGTGTGTCATGCACAGAGGTCCCTACAGTCCACAATTCCTCCTTTCTGTGTGGTGTATCCCTAGTCACCACACTGTTTGCCAAAAATCAGAAGGGAAAAAGTATCTAGCTAGCTTCTTTACAGCCAGCCGTGGAGTGTGCATAGCAAGGCATTGGTGTTCCCAGAAAAAGCTGTGTTCACATTCAGGAAAGAGAGCAGACCCAAGGAAATGGGATCTCCTCATTTCGTGGTGGGTCATGTAGCAAGGCAATACCAAGACTGGCAAGAATTCTGAGTCCCTGTTTGGGGTCATGCAGTGAGTGTTGGAGGTTAAAGAGCTGAAGAATTGGGCTGGGAATCAGTGTGTCCTGGGGCCACACAAAGAACCCTGCTGGGGCCAGGCACTGCTGGGAGAGAGGAAAGTCTTTCTGGCAGGATAAACCCTGGGCATGCTCATGTGGGCGGCTTGGATCAGGAGTATTAACAGTGGAACAGGACTGCTCTCCACCCAGCTTCCCTGGACATCCTGCAGAAATTGGCATAAACCAAAAATTAAATCCAGCCTCAGTATGAAAGACCAAAGTCTGGATCCATTGTTTTCATATTTGCATCTAAAAACATACCAAAACCAAATTAGGCTGCTACATGTTTGGGAAATCAGAACAAATGACAGGATGGTTAAAGAACATGCCAGGATTTTGCCATATGCAAAATGGTTTTCTTTATGTGGTTTAGGAGACAGTTAGCCTTCTAGAAAGCTTTAGCTGATTATCATTTATCTCTATTACTCTATCACCTGTAATTACAGAAGAAATTATTGATATGATAAGGAATTAAAACTACACTTTTAACTCTGATGCTTTGTTAAGATTTCCTCGACCTTTTACACCCTTTTGTTATTTTGAAAGAATATTCTCAGCAAGTTTGAGATGTTCATTGAAATGACTGTGAAACAATCCTGAATTCTTCCACTGAGATAAGCCACAGGGCACAAGGAAGTAAAAAAAATCTGCCTTGTGCTCAGGACCAAAAGGCATTTCTTTCTACAGTGTATCAAAAGTAAATCCAGCTGCTGTCAGCAATGGCTGCCCTTCTTTGTTACCCCATGGCTCTTCCCAGCTTTGATTGAATTTTCTAATAACTATGTTGTAAATCTGCCACAATTTTCACCTCTAATTTTGAGTTACTATTCCTCTAACAATGTGCCTAAGAGTATATCTTCGACCTTTTTTCACCACCAGATGAAAGGCAGATGGGAATAATTCTTTTTGTTAGTTCCTACTCCACTCACATCTCTTCCTCCTAAAATGTGTCCCTGCAGGCACTTCTGTTCTCCACAGACATGTTTTCTTCATCTTTCTGCTGTCTCTTTGTTCTGTAATCCCATAGGACTCCCTTTTCAAGGAAGTTTTTAAGTATTCAATTTTTTTTATTTCCCAAATACTTTTATAGTACATTTTTTACTGTGATGCTCCTTATGCTGGAGCTCCCCAGTTAAAACTACTGTCTCGACATCATACAGAGACTGTGGGCACATACCGGGGCAGGCAGCAGCTTTCAATCTGTTTCTGAATCATCCCTTCCACAGCAGAAAGAGGAGGGTCACAGCAAGGTTTCAAATCATGGTCAAAAATCTATAGATGTTGCATCAGATCTGGATAAAAATCAGAAGTTCAGCTAGCTCCTAGCTTTAAAAGCAGGTTGAGACAATGGGAAGGAGAGGAGAAACAAGGAATAAAAAAGTACTTGCTACATAGAAGAAGGAAATAAAAGTAACTGAGCATAGACTATAACCAAAAGCACTGTATAAGAAATTGCAAATAAATAGCAAATGGAATACAAAGAGGAAAGAAAACCATGGTCTCTGCTTCTCTATCCTTGGTACTGCAGTAAGAGTTCAGGGTCCCAGGTACCTGTGTTTTTCAGAAAGCGCTTATGTATGCAAGTGCTGGAAAACAGATGCTTTGATAGTTCCTGCATTCCTTCTGGTAATTGCCAAAGACTGTAGTAACATATTGCCTGGTGAACTCAGCTGAAATATTAAAAGCCCTCAGCTGCAGACAAGCTGACCCAAAAATGAATGCTTTCCTAGCTGGTAGAGAAATCCTTTCCTAGTGAGATTGGATTGCTTGGTATCCTTTAGAAATTGCATGAGATATTTTTCCTTTTTTTCCTCACCTCTGTATGGGGTATTGACTGGAATCTCTCCCTGAACAAGAAAACATTTAATATGCAGAAACATACCTTTTAATATCACTCAGGTTGAGCAAAAAAAAAAGATTGCTGCAGCGGAGATAGCTAGCAGGCATCTGTTGAATGACCATTATTGTTAGCAAATATGTTTGTTTATCTCTGGACACAGTAACACTAGAGAAGGCTTGAGCTCCATTTTCTTATACAATGTACAAGTTCAAGATAAAAAATGAGCTAATAAATGTGCAAAGAAATGCCTCTGTGTGTTTGCATTATTTGTAAGCATATCAGTATTTCCTGTTTTCAGCAATTTATGCATGGCTTCCATATGTGCAAAAAAATAACACATATATCAGCATACATAGGTATGATAAGTGCAAAACTAATGTCATGTGTCATAACGCTTTCTTGGAAGCATTTTTTCCATGACCACATTTTTAAAAAAACAGCATCATTTGACTTAAGTAGGTATATCACAGAGCAGCAGTGTTTGAAATGGAGCTTTGGGAATCATCTTACCCAACCATTCCGCTTAGAGCAGAGTCTGCCAGACCATGTCCAGTCAGGTTTTGAATTTTCCACAGCCTCTCTGGGCAAACTGTGCCAGTGTCGCATGACATCCAGAGGAAGAAAGTATTTTCTTAAGTTTATACAGAATTTCCTGTGTTCTAGTTTGTGCCCACTGCCTCTTGCCCTGTCAGTGGGCATCACGAAGAGTCTGGCTCCTACTTCTTTACTTCCCCACCTGGTAATGTGGCAGGTGTTGCCACAGTGACCAAAAGCCCAGAGTCAAATTTGCAGTGCTCATTTAGAGGCCTGACAGGACCTAGACCCTGTATGGGGACACTTTAGGCTTTCAGCTTGCTACTGCCAGCACTGTGGTGCCAAAGACAGACCTGTCTGGCAGAGCATCAGTGTCTGTATTTGCTTAAGGAGCTACTTCTGTAGTAGGTGTCCTGGGAATATGGCATTTAGTGCCTGAAATAATTTCCTTCCTTTGAGCAACTAGAGTAGTGGTTATGTGGCTTCTACAGCAAACTGAAGGCTCTGGAATTACAGGTGTTCCCCATTTGAGCAGCTGGTCAGCTTAGCACATCCAACGAGAGCACCCTATCCACTGGATCCTGGAGAGAAGGGGACCACTCATCACCTTTTCTGTAGGAACTGGACCAGCATGCAGTCAGGAAAGCCAAACTGTGCAGTTTGCTTGTAGCTTGTTTCTTGTTATGTACTATAATTGTGTACAAATGGTGAAATGATGAGACAGTAGGTGTTACCAATCCAGTCACGACTGAAATATTCCTGAAAACATTCTAGGAATTTTAGGTTATATTAAAACTCTGTGAACTTTTTATTGAATATAAGAAAAATATCTCATCAGCGTTTTCTCAGTTGTTAAGGGAAAAAAAAGCCCCAAAATCTTAATTAACAAAAGAACAAAGACAACAGATACAGAGCACCGATATTTTACAAAAATCTTACCTGTGAAATTTATCCATGGAAAATATATATGGCGAGCCTAACACAGAATTTGTAATTGTCTGTTATGTTCTCCAAAACAGGATGGGTGTTAATTAGTGAATAGTATATCCAAGTACTCATTGTGCTAATTTTTTTTCTACGTTGGGATTCTGAGATTTCCAGAGATGCTTGTATCCTATCAAAAATACCAAAATTGCATTTCTGAAGCAAATTTCTTATAACGTCTTCATCCTTAAAAGTCATTGACAGGAAATACTATCTCTGAGAGATTCCACTGAAGTGAAATAAAGTCCAGTTCAATTAGCCATTTCCTTATCTGTAATTTACTGTACCCTGTACACCACTTTTTAAATTGTGTAGCTCAGCCTTGCTTTCTAATGACCTCAAAGCCTTTAAAAATCTTAGGGACAGAGCTGAACAGCACAGTTGTAGAAATAGGCCTCAGCAGAAGAAAAAGTTTCTTGACCTTTTGCATATTCAGGAATGCAATACAACAATGCATGACTTAAATTATGTGACTCTTTACATATAACTAAACACACCCTAAGTGTCCCTATTGGGAGTCTGCATCAGTGTTCAAACCAGAACTAGTATGTCCATACATTTACTGTCTGTCAGTAACACAGTGTAATGTGTGCTTTGGTCAGGTAAGGGAGCAGGAGCTAGGGAACTGATTGTTAGGGTGGGAAAAGATTGTTTATTCATGCTCAGTGGGCCTAATTTAAGAGTTTCAACTGTTAGAGAAGGAAACCATGTTGAAAATTCTCAGTTTTATTAGTTCGATGAGTCATTCTGGATTCACACCAGAATTCCAAGCCTGATATGAAGCTTCCATTATGACTGGAACCAAGCCTTTAATATGTCCTATAGTTCATTAAAATTTACACTTATTTTTATGGCCTTTCCTTCTACACATCCTGTAGCATATTCTGTCTCAAACTGACCATTTGTTTAGCGTATAACGAGGTGCAGTTGTATTTTTAGGACAGTTGTTGTAAGGAACAAGGACCTTGAGCAACATTCCTCAGATTTTCTTCAGTTTTTTTCAGCTGAAGAGCTGCCTTTGGCATCACTTCAGCAGTTGTTGTCTGAGAAGGTCCATGGGCTGGGATGAGATTTGGTTACTCTATAACCACCCTTTCGGCTCCATGTGCTGATCAAGCGTTTTTCAGTTGTAAGTTCTCTGAGTGTCAGTGAGCCTCAGGGCTCTGTCCTGAGCCTTTCAGATCTTTCATTAAAATTAAACCTCCTTGAAGCATTGATTGTGTCATATGGCTTTCATTATCACAAGCACACTGATGATATTCAGGTTCGTGGTACATGTTAACCTTTCCTACTGAGGTCAGTAACAGTATCTCTGAGCATCTAACAGCTGTCTCCCTGCGGATGTATCATAATTTTTTAACATTAAACACGAGCAGGAAGAGGCTCTTTTAATTTGGTATGACAGTTTCTATCCTTCTTTTGGTTTCATGGAATCTGCTCAGTAACTTTAGCTGGGAACTTGGATCTTATTCCTGATAATAATTTGTCATTTACCACTCATATTACTTAATTTAAAAAAAAAGTCATTACTTAATGTCTCATAATTTTGCCTGTACTTAATCATTGCATCAATAGAAACATCTGTCTATGCTTGTGGTTTTGTGTTTAGAGCCTGCCTTTATTCAAAATTAAATTTGTCATACCAACATATGCATTCTCTTCTGCTTGTGGCATCTCTCCTTACACTGGTGGCACCTCCTTGTGCAGAATCTGCCAAGAGCAGTAGGTAGCATGTGCTTAGTGGCAATGTATAAGAGCTTGGGCACATTGCTCCCCTAGTGCACAGGACACTTGTCTTCTGGGCTGGAGCATGTTAGGCCAGCTTGGATATGGGAAAAGGAGCCAAACATTTTTATAATTGAACTCAATTGCCTCTGTGGGCATGAAAAAAGAGCATATGGTCTGCTCCCTCCTTCCCAGTACAGGCTCTCGCTCTCAAGAGGGCTGTTAAATAAAACAGCGCAGTCACTCTGCAATGCTCCTTGCAGAGATCAGAGAAATGCTGCTGTGTCCCAGCGGCAGCTCCTCTCCTGAGTGACAGTGATGGGGTGAGTAAGAAGTTTCTCTTCAGATTAGGATGTAGTATATACATGTATCAAGCTGTACCAAAGGTTAAGAAAAAAATATATCAAGGTTTTTATTTGGTGGCTATTGAGAAGTGACAGAGATATTTCATTTTCTGCATGTGCTGACAAGCACTTTTCTAGGTGCCTGTTGGTCTACCAGAGTCAAAATGTGATCTTAATCTGGGCAAAGACAAACTTGTGTTTTTTTCATGTTAAAACAAAGAGTGACAGAATTATAAACGTCTGTCTGTAATGGAAAAAAAAAATCAACAAATTACAAAGTCATTGAAGATTTTAAGGTCTGGAGATGGAGGGTAATTCTGTATTTAATGAGGTATGATGGTGAATATCAGGTAAATGGTATGTTAATTTTTCAGTATTGCATAACTTGGGTTTCCTTTGCAACGGTGAGACCTGAAAGAGACATAGGAAGGAAATTTTTCTCATGGTAATGGACATGGTGAGTTCTTTACAGACAATATTGTGCTGGTCTGCGCATGCTCAGCTCTCTAAGAAAAGAGCTCACCTTTCAACTTAGTGTTGTTCCCCTCCAAGCAGCTTCCCAGCAAAGAATGAGGGAAAACAAACTCTGGGTATGTCCTAAGAACATCATTCTTACACAGGCATAGACTCTAACCTCGAAATGTGCAAGCTACAGAATAGTATCTGAGGAATTATGTCAGAAATGCATGACAAAAATCAGCACTCGAACTATTCTCCAGAAGTTTAGTTTGTCCCAGCTTTGAGAGCCTCAAGTTTGAACGGCTGGGCTCCCTGCTGTCCATTGGCATCAGTATCTTCCGTGGAAGTGACCCCCTTCTGCTTTAGTCCGTGGACAGAAGGTGATAACCCAGCAGTGTTATGCACAGAAGGTGGGCTGGTAGTGAGAAATACCCCTGGGAAGCTTTGGTTGTGCAGATCAGCTCCTCCTTGCTGACGAAATGGACACTACTGTGTGCTCAGGGTTGCTGCCACACACCCTCACCTGAAGCTTATGGCCAGCCTTTGCTTTCTCAGATAAACTCAGGGGTAATTGCAGAGCTGTGGATTTTCCACTTCACATGCATCTGCTTTCCTAACAGTCTGGGAACAAAGGGTCTGCTCGATTTGAACCTCGGTGAGCCACCAGAATGCCCTAGCTTCCTTACTCCTCTGTTACCCCAACACCTCCTATTACAGGCATTTGTAATAAGCAGTCATTATCTCATGAAGCAGTAAGAGAAAAGTGTCTTTTTACCAGGCAGTGATAAGTCTTACTTTTTATGCATTTCACTGCTCAGTGAACAGGCAATAATTCTGGCATTCAGAATCAAGGAAAAAAGCATTAAAAATAAGTATTCTACTTTACTGCATTAAGAAATGTTTTGCTTTTATATATTTATACTTATACATCTGGGAATCAAAAGAAGCGAAGATAGGATTCCCCATTTGAGAAATGGAAGATAAGGATGGAAGATAAAATCTGGGGGAAAAATCATTCTGTTGTAGTATTGTCCAGTTTGGAATAAGTTTGTTTTTTCCAATGCAAATCTGGGAAATAGCACCAGGAATCTTCATTTGGAAAAAAATGCTTCAACACAACCTGCAGTTGTAATCGTGATCATTACAAGCTGAGGGAATGGAATCAGACGTATTTTTAACAATGTTGCAGGGAAAAAAGTCAATTTTAACAAACCAAATACTTCCTATGAGAGCAGGAGGAAGATTAGGGAGAACTGTGTGGGAAGTTTGATTGACAGTTGAAAGTAGAGGGAATGATAATGGGTTTATTCTCTAATTTTCTAGCATTTCTTAAAGCATTACTAGCTTCAGTCTGGAGAAAAATAAAAGAACAGGAAAACATCCAACACTTGCTGGAAATGTAGTAACCACAGAAAAAGTTCCTTTGAATTTAAAGGTCTGTACCACATGCAGTTAAATAATTTGCAGACCAGTATGGCCAGTAGAGTTGCATTTTCTTCCCTTTATTTTGGGCAATCTTTCCCTTCCCTCACAGAAATCTTAAAAGAAATCATGTATGTTGTTCCTGTATGTCATATCAAGACATAATAGAAACAGTTACAGTGAATAAATCTATGAATACAAATTTTGAAGCAAAATAATAGAAAAAAGTCTTCCCATTTGTTTCCCTATCTTCTGCATGTTTCATTGATGAAGGTATAACTGGCACCTTGTGCTTGGACACATCCATTATGGTGAATGCTAGGAGGACTTCCCCTACTTAGACTATGCTTACAAATAATTTCTAGAAAAGTTTCCTTTGTCAGAATATTCAAGTCTCTTTCACTGAACTCCTATAAATTAGTTTTTTTATTTCTTCCTTTCTAAGCTCATTCCTTGTTGGGAATACCCAATAAGAGCAGGAGCGAACAGGAACTATCTGGAAATAAATGTATCTCCAAAGTCCCCCTGGAACAGGTTCTTGAAGATGTTTGTTGGGCAAGTTCTTAAAATGCAGCTGTAAAATTTCCTAATCCCAGTCCCTTTTCTCATTATGACCAATAGAGGTTTTAAGAAGATAAGCAAAACACTGGAGCATAAGTAAAAGCATGTAAAAGCATATAAAAGTACAGACCCAAATATGCTATTCCACTCTTCTGTAAAAGAGCTGTCTTGGTCAGACACAAGTTCTACACCCTTCACTTTCCACATTAACTTCATACAGCTGCCCTGTCTGCTCCAGACGGGTGGTGGTTTCAAACAACAATCTGATTGACAGAGGAAGTAAAACCACTCATTTCTCTTGCCATGGCTGTGTTGTGTGTCCCAGTGCTCAGTGCTCACATACATGGTTCTTACAGGGGCTGTAAAGGCTGCACCAGCGCAAGACCCTGGTAACAAACTGCTGAACACAGGGTAGCTTTCTTCACTGCATTTTTACTACCTCCATTAAATGTCAATGCATCACTGGCAGATGTGTAACCTTGAGCATCACAGTAAACTTAGAAAGCAAACTGAAATTAATTCTAGTCGTGAATATCGATGTGATCTGAAAAGTCATTGTCACCATTCCCATTACAGCAAAATTTAGATAAGGAGAATGATGACTGGCCCAGACTGTGATACCTATCTCAAAACTTTCATGTTTCTTTGCTTCTGAAAATACTTTCCTTAGATTTTTTTTCATCCACTAAGGTTTTATAGAGTAATACTTGCCACTTTACTAAAACTCAATTACACTTTACTGAAGCTAAATTAGAAAAAGAAATCTGAAGTATATGGTCTAAAATACTACACATATAAAAAGATGTCAAATTAGAAAAAAAATAAGCTAACCCCTTTTATTTCTATAAAAAGAGGCACATTAGAGCATTTAAATTCAAGTTAAACCCAAGGTAGTTAGGGCTATTTCGGCTTTTCTCATTAGACTGACAAATCTCACAAGTGGAAACTATGAATTTGATAAAGAAATGAAGGAATAACTGAGACCTAACCTGTTTTATTTGACTTGACTATACAAATGAGAACTACATTTTCCCCATTTTTTTAAAACAGTTGTTACTCAAAGCTACCTTTCTTTGCTCATGTAAAATGTCTTCTATTGGATATATTCCTTGAGTATCTTTCATCTAGGCATCCTAAAAACACACAGAATTCAAAAATAATATGACATGCAACTGAAAAAAAAAAAAAGCAAGTTTTGTGTGCATTCCAAGATCATTCAGAAAATCCTTGTAGGAGAACCACAGATGAGGTAGGGCCAGTATCAGTGAAGACCTAAAGCAGGAAGTTATGTAAGGTGTTACATATATGTGAGATTCTTGGCTTTTCTGTTTATTATCTTTATTGGTGATCTGGACTGAGTCTACCATTTTTTGTTCACAATACCTCTGTTTTCCAGTTTCTTTTAAGCAATAGCTTGTGAATAGCAAACTCTAGGATTTAAGGCAATATCTTTGTTTGTTTGTTTTTCCTGATAATTTCCAAATGTTTCCTATGTTCTGAGATACATCAATTCCATCTGTTCCTTACTATACGTTGGCTCTGCTTCATTTCACATCTGCGTTACATTGTTTCAGAGGGTTCGAATTAGTACCTCTTGTATGCTATACCACCTATGTATCATGATTTCTGCATTTGCAGATTCTCTCTTCCACTTGTCTGAGTTAATAATTGCAATAAATAATGATTAATTCATCAAAATTAGGCACTATTCTATACATTACATTCTAAACTATATTTGAAGTTCCTTGAAAGAAGATATTTGTGACGTACAGATTTAAAAAGATTATGACTATTGGAAAGACAATTAATAAAGATGCTGAGGGTAACATTAATACATAGGCATGAAAAACATACAGAGCCTTGGAAAGAATATAAAATCCCATTTGTTTATTGCAAAATAATGCAGACAAATTGTAACTCAATTTATCGCTAGAAAGACAGTAGCTCTCTGAAAATCTTGAGCAGCACTCAGAACTACTATGTTATTAGGAGGATATTTTATTTATCTTCAGAAAATAGGTATGATTACAGGCAAGACTTCTGCTTGACCTTGACCCAGAAATAATTAAAAGTATCTCCATGCAGAAGAGAAGTTAGATTCCAATGGGCAGTCAGCAGTTGCAAGATGTGGTAAAACTGACACCTGGATGAAGTTTGTTTTTCATAAGAAGCACCAGCTGGGAAGAGCTCCTTAGCAATGGATCATTCAGTTTGGAACAAAATATATGAGAAGGAATTTGCATCTGTGCATCATCCTATTTAGAAGAAAAACATCCCCACTGACAGCCAACAGCTTTTTAGTTGAAATGACAGTAGGAAACCCTTACAGAACTTACCAAAATCCAGAGTCTACAGGCGTGGATTTTATCTATCTCCAAGGCACTTCTCTTTAAACTTAAAAATTACTTTCTAATCCCTGAAATTATTATCAAAACTATTTGTTTCAAATTTTCATGTGAGATAAGGCCTTAAGATGGCTGGCTAAACCTTACGAAATTTGCTCTCCAAAGGAACGTTTCTAAACAGGTTATTGGTCCAGTTTTGTCATGTCCAAAACCCCAAAAACAACTGGATAGCAACAAGCTCTGAGATGCAATGGGTCACTTTAGTTTTGCAGGGTAGCAGCCTAGAGAAACATTTCTGATGAGTGAAATACGTCTGGTATGCAAGGAAGACTCTTGTATGCTGGGAATTTTGTTGAAAGAGTAAAAGTAGCTTTTGAAGTTCTCACACCAATCCCTGGAGCTATAAAGAATGTAAAACTTCCCTTTTAAAAGTAATTTGGTTGGTTAAACTCAAACTATTATCAGTAAAGGATGAACAAGCACTCACCAGAATTGCATATTTAAGGACATAAAGCTGTTGACTGAAGGCAAGACACCAAGATGGCATTCAAACCTTTACAATTATTCTGGGTAGTTATCTTTTACCACTTTTACCATTGTTAATGCATTTATTTCATTCAGTGTCTTTGCTCTCATCAGCAAGGCACCAGCTTTGCTATATTGAGCTTTTAGATACAGGCTAATAGATTTCATAATACAAAGTGTAAATTGGTAGTAGCAACTTATTCTCCAGTCTTTGTGCAGCTGTTCTGAACTTAAAAAACCAACCAAACAAACAAAACAAACCCCATAAAAAACAACTAAACCCTAAAAACTTTCTACAAACTATATTAAAATGATTGGCTTCCCAGTGGATTTCCATCCATGCATTCAAGAAACTGTGCTGGTGAAATCAGGAAAAGATAATAATGGGAATACCTGCAGCCAGTATTGCTGCCAGAGACTTCCTGTCATGGAATCATGGGTCCTGTATGTTCCTGAGGACAGAACATCTAATTTTTTGCATATCCCATGTCATTATGTCCCTTTTTGAATGTTTTAAGTCTTCTCCTCATATTTTCTTTGGCATTCTCGCTGCTTTAGGAAATAATACTCAAGAATTATGTTCTCAGATTTTGTGTGTTGTCCTTTATCGAATCACATTTACTACTTTATTGACCTAGTAGAAGTGTCAGTGGACCAATACTGATAATTTTAAGGTATCTCCAAACTGAATGGTTCCAGAAAGATGGAAGGTATTTTAGATTCCTATATTTTAAACTTCAGGGTTTTACCATCTCCCACTGAATATTAATCTCATATCCAAAAGATCATCCAGAAGTTTCTCTCTCTTCTCTGCAGTCTATTGGGATTAAATATATTATTTTTTATTTCAGGGATTTCTCAAATGCTTTCAATTTTGCATACTGCTATTGCAGTAAAGACAAACATTTAAATTATTATATATAAATGTTGTTTTTATGGCCTATGTTAAATTAACTTGGACTTGCTAACACACTGCTGGTACAGTTACATAGAATTTTTAATGCATATTTAAAACAGTGTAGTGAGTTGCTGTCATCTCTGACTGTAGAGTATGATCTCTCTTTTGGACACTCATAAATAGCCGAGTCACGTCTAGAAAAAAACCCACCAAAACAACTGGGAAAAAAA